>JAAXOA010001130.1:0-17306 GCA_036561885.1 Salina celebensis
GGTATTGTATATTTTAGAAAGCTTTCATTTTCTAGTTTCCCGTCTCTTTAATACCATTAGGAAAGTCAGAAGCTCTGAATTTCATTAGTACCAAAATCCCAACACTGTTTTCCACTTTATGCACTTTTTTCCCTCATGGGATCGATTGTTCGCATTTTTGTCATGCAAACCTAATCCTCTTGATGTTTGAATTAGGCCGTTCCATAAACATCTTGGCGTTTCATAAAGCTCCTTTATATGACGGCTATTTGCAATACAATTTCTGACATTGGAGCAATAAACGTTTTCTTCAAAGAGAATTGCTCGACTGGAATATTTGATGCATACAAGAAAAACTGGCCAAACTGCTTATGATATCTACTGCATACATAACTATTATAGTTAAGAATTATTATTGAACATTCCTTGCATCCTATGAAAAGGTTTCAAATGACCATCCGTAATCTACTTTTCCTTTCTTATTGCTCCAAATACTGTCTTTTTTTTGTAATCTAACCTATTCCTAACTATGCTTTTGTGAAAGTACACAAAGACTTTTTCTTTGTAGTTTTGTCCACTGGTATTTTAATTCTTGCCCAACTGTCGCCCCTAGTAGACAGACAGCCATATAAAAAAATGAAATAAAAACGACCGCTTGGAGGGACATCAGACTACCTACATTTTTCTCGTCCAAGGTTCCTATCAAGATTTTTTCCTGAAAGAAAAAAAGTAATTCAGGGAGAAAGCATTGTCCTGTATGAAATCATTTTTTATGTGAATGTCACCTAGTCAAGGAGGGATGGCTATTACAGATTAGAGAACCCGATGTAAATAACTATAGCCAAGTAATATTTGATTGAAGTGGACCTGGGGACCCAGCCAAGAGAAATATAATCTGGACGTGTTCATGAAAGTGGCCCATACAAAAACACATATAAAGTCCTTTCGGTGAAAACAAAAAAACGCGCCATTTATCCGTGTACATGTCACAGTCACCATCATCATCCTTCTTGTTAACAACCTGGAGGCAGGAGGTAAACCCCTCACGTTTCTTTTCAACCATTTCATTTTGTACGGGAGAAAAAAGGAGCTTGGAGAAAACGTGCTAAGTGAGTATTCTGTATATTTTTAGTAGCGAAAAAGGTATCATGGGAGCAAGGACAGCCGTCAGAGAGGGCATTGGTTTTTTTGGGGAAAGTTAGAAAGAGAAAAGTGCATTAGCGATCATTTTCTTTTTGTGTTTGGGTCGTGTGGGCGATCACTGTACTTTTTGTATTTCCTTGTCGCTATAGTAATCATCATAAACGAAACACGATCTATCTTATTTTGAACAAGGACACCTTTCTCCGAAGCTACTCATTGTAAGAGAATTTCAAATGTAACGTTCTTCTGTTTCCAAAGCTCCTTTTCCAGGAAACTTTCTCTGACAATTTTCTATTGTGCGCAGCTAGAAAAAAGTAAATAGTGTTAGAAAGTTTTTATTGTAGTTTTTGCTTTCAATGCTTAAAAAATATTTTTTTGGACTTGTCTCAAGTGTTTGCTATCTCGAAAAAAGAGAAAGTTGTAGGGTTTTTGCCTGAATAAGATTTTTTATGGGAGTATTCACAGGTATAAGGTAAACTATAATGTATATTTTTTGGTGGATCTTGTTTGTCCAAATTGCAGAGTAAAAAACAGTTTCTTGTCTGCTGATCCGCCATGTCTATGTCAACATTAGATACGCTCAGTGAAACGAAAAAAGTCTGCGTTGACTGAACTTTTTTTTCCTATGAAAGATTTGGGAAATTTTTTGATACTGTGCGATTCTAAATTGAAAGCTGACAGGTGTAATGTGACGCATGGAAGAGGTGTAGCTTAACATGGTCTATAAGGGATTCACTGGATTTAGTTTCGGATGACAATTTTTCATATATTTCACTAAAATGTCGAATAAATTCTTAATAATTTGGTTTAAGTCAGGGAAAATTCTGTTTATTGTCACTAATTGTGTGATTGTTATCTGCTTAGCTGTTCTAAAGAACAAACGCTTGTGCTACGAATCTAATTTAAACTTTCTAAACTGCTTCGTCGGCTCATTAATTCTATCCAAGCAATTATACTTTCCCTCCTTGTGAAACAGAAGGAATCCCCAGTGGGAATACCAGTGGAGAAAGTTTGCCGTCCCCATCATATCCCGGAGTTGCGTATCTGTCAGCTCCTTGTAGGTTTACGAATCAGCTTATTTCCTCGTCTACACTTCACAAAAAAGTGAAATTCTAACAGTAAAGATAAGTGTTGTATCTTGTTTACTGGAAAAAGATTATGTATTTATGTTCCAATGATAATCGCACACCGTCCGCGTCTATTTTCTAGCAACACGGCGGGATAAATCTAAAAACAGGATTTAAATTCTGTATTCAGTACACAATATCAGCAAACGTAAACAAACTAAAAAAGAGATAATCCTTTAAATAAACGGAACTGAAGGAAAGAAAACTTACAAGCTCACTTTGTTAAAGCAACAAACAACCTCCGAAAGTGCTGGTCTGCAAAAATGTCGCCTTTGCTAAAATGCAAAAAGTCCAGTCGGCATATTCCATGGTTTAGAGGATGCCTCATGAATGTCATCATGTTTTGCTTTCACCGCATTGAGTTTTAAGCTGCCAGATACGTTTTGGATTTTTATTAGTTATTTGTTGTTAGTTATTATTTGGATTTTGCTTGTTTAATTCTAAATTAAGTAGTAGTACTGCGACATGTTTTAAGAAGAAAAACCTTAAACTTTCTATTGTCAAATCGTTCATCGCATGGCTTTCAATATAGCTCACTTTTGTATGTGCTCTTCAATTTCGGATCAGGTTAACCATCAACTTCCAGGAATCATGTATACTAATCGTGGAACTATTTGTTTCCAAACCTCTAGCGGTTTTTGAAAACCTCAACATAAAATTGCCGTTGAAGCCAAAACTCTTTCCAGGTCTCATGAGGCAATTACTTCCCATGTTGCCACAAGAATTTCCAGTAAAAAACCTAATATTACCCGAAAAAAGTTTCGTTCTACCCACTTGGGTAAACTGGATAAATTACTTTTTGAACGCAAATTTTCTCCAATCGTGTTCCACTATGGTAAACTTCAACTTGTTCTTGTATGATTAAAAAATACACCTTTACCAGTATTATATGCGTGTACCACCGTATAAAACACAGCTCTACGCATCGACTAATGAATATCCTGAAAAAAACCAATAAAGATTATCCAACTTTTCTTTTCCCTGTTTTTCTTCTCAGTCCGGAACTAGTGGCAATACTGATCTTTTATCTTAAACCAGCTTTAGTTGCATTTAAAACTACTTTGCTGCCAGAACCTATTAGAAAAGTGATTTGTCTTGTGTGCATAGCGTAATAATGATTACTTGTTTTATAACTGCACTCCAGCATTATTTCATACCGCATTAACTCCCTCTCAAGACCATAGAAAAGATTAGATAATGTTTTGTCGTTCAAGAAAAAAAACTTTCTAACTCAACGCATATTGCTACGTCATGCAATAAAATGAAAAGCGACTAATAATACCTTTTGTCGTGGCCACTTTTGCTTTCCTTTTTGCCTCAAATCAAGTATCAAGTCAATTCATCTGTTAAGCTAATGTAGATAGTGAGGGCGAAAGTGGATATACAATGGCAATAATACTAGTTTCAGCCATTGTTTTGAAAACCTTGTGTTGTTGTTCTGAAGTGAAAGCACGAGAAAATATTACTATAATAATGCACCAGCTTTAATTGGATATGTGGGGAGAGTGAGAAGGAGAAAAGGTGGTGAAAGCATGACAATAGATCGCTTTCCACAAAAGTAAACATTTATTTCAGTGATGATGTTGACTCTTGGCTTGTTGTTAGTGAAAGCCTGCTAGCCAAGAAAATAATTAAAGTGCACACATAACTATGTGCCGTTGATGGTAGGCTTGTGGCGGTTAGTTGCATGCTACACTGAGTTCATGATAACAAAAAAAGAAAGTCAATGCAGTTTGAGTGCTATAGTAGTAAAGTTAATGTACATCGGTAACTTTTTTCGGCTGTGTTTATTCACGTTTATTGGTCTTTCCACTTTACTGAGTTTGCTTATAACTGAAGTTAAAGGAGAAAGTAATCAAGCTTTTGAACGTACAACAATGTCGCCTTCAGGAGCTAGCGTTCATTAACTTCAGGAACAAAATGGAACAGAGATAGACATTCTACCTTTAAAACATTTCTGGATTAGTTTTATATAATGGAAATACTAATCTGTTTTCAGTCGATATTTTTTGGCTGAAATAGGAATTATCATTGCCTGAAGAATTATAAAGTACATTATTTTGTTATTTTTGTGCGTACGTGCACTCAAGTACACTCTACTCCAGTATGAATTCATATTTCTACCTGAATTACTCTTCAAGATAAGATCAAAATGGGATTTTTTACGTATACATCTCGTTTGAATATTGCACTCGATAAAGCAAAATAAACATCTTTGAATATTTTGCTTGCTTTACTGCCTTTTTATCATTTTAGTCAATTCCACTGCAACGAATACTTGAAATAGAATCTATCCACTTGATCCGCTTTGGATAAGAAGCTACTTTCTGGCTCTCTCGATATCTCATTCAAGTCTTTATGGATGGATGAGGGGAGCCGTCATGAAAACGCTTTCATCAACTTTTCACTGAATTTTGGATGCGTACATATCAAACAGCTATTCAAAGGGAATTACGAGTATTACGACTGCGAGTTTTTGAACAATTTATCTGATACTGAAACCCTCAATCTAAAATGTGACGTTTCAAATTAGATGTATTGATATTTCAATTCTGTCAGATGCCATGATATGATAAAATAGGCCTACTACGAGGAGTAGTATTTTATTTGTTACGTGCTGTCATATAATGAAAATATTATCGGTTTAATTTTAATGAATGATAATCCGCACCTTAGGTACTGAGTATCATAACAAAAGTACGGATTTTATTTTCTTCATTATCACAACAGCATTATCGGTATTCATTTCTAAAATCGGGCCGAAAATTAGTCTCTACCACTTTTGCATCACATCACAGCTATCGTTTTCATCACACGGCTTGATTTCATATTACATATAAATTACATATTCACGGTGAACAAATACGAATTAGTTACGATTAGATACGATAAAAATTATAACCATCTATTGATTATCATCTATTGATTCCCGGCTCAACCGATTAACTTTTTGCAACCCATTGAACCATTTTGACTGATAGCTTTGATAGCCAATTTGCAGATAAATAAATTGTCATCAAAAATTGATTTTTGAATCATATTAATGAAAACAAATTCGAGCATTGTCACGGATGAAGCAACTGTGAACGTAAGTGTCATTAAGCTTGTTTCCTAGAATCATAAAATAACGCACCAAGTTTATGTAGAAAAATCCATAATCCAGACTCGTTCGACTTGCTTTGAATATTTTCAGGTTTGAACCATATGAATAGACACTGATTATTCTTCATTAAATGATCATTACGATGATCCCATTCATCCAGAAATTAAGTTCACTGTTGTGAGGTCAAAGTATCCAGTAGCTCTTAACAAATCTATTCTGAATTGTATTGGAAGCGTACACAATGTTTCCTTAATGAGCCAGTATGAATAGCGATGTTTTCCGTCCACTGAACTCAGCTCTGAAATTGACATTCATGTCATATAAATCATGTTTGACAACCTTTTTAATTTAAAAGCATTCTACAAAAAACCAATCTATTCATGCAAAACTTATTCTACTTTATAATATTTGATACATGTTGTTTATGCATACAGTGATTTAATGATGTAGCCTATATTCAATATAACAAAGATATGAAGCGATCGCAAATAGGCTAGCAATTTGCAATGGATCTCTTCATTAAGAAAGCATTTTGAATGCAATAACACACAAAATCAAGCTTTGCTAAACCGGAACCCATGTAACCAATCCATGCTAACGTTTGTCTGATTGTCAAAGTTTATATCGTACACAAAACTTCTAACCGTTTACGTGCGTTATAAAGCAGTTGGAGATGCCACTGTGTGTATTTCTTTGTGCTATCGATTGTCGTTTTTCTAATTGTATCGTCTCCTCCACCAGACATAGTTAAAGGTTGACAAGTTATCACCAGGAACCAAGAGCGAGTAGCGCCAGCGGATTTTAGTACAAATCCTTTTAAGCAAAGAACTGTCAAAAAAAATATTTTCGGCAAAACTGAAAGTACCAAAAGTGTCCTAGTTCCACTCGTGTTTCTGTTGCAAAATAAATGTTGAGCCGTGCTGAGACTCGACGAAGCGATAAGTAAACATGTAGGATTATGCTGTTTGGCTGTGAACGTGGAATGTGAGTCTTGAATAGAGCCAAACTCTCAGTCATACAAACTAACGATATCCCCACATTCTGGTACAATTTTCTGCTAAAAAACGATGACAGCTCGGCTCGACTGTTTGTAGTGAAGCCGGCACTAGTGAAGAGAAATGACTGTGAGATTGTTCCAGCATATCCGAAATCCATTTATTTTCATTTAGACATCCACGCATTAGTCAGTGTTTGTGGTAAGTATAAACACCAGTTCATACTTGAGAAAACTGTTTAAAAACTGAAAAATGACTGACACCCCTAGATTAGATTACGTTTCTCTTGTAAAGCGCATCAAACCGGAACAGGAATATTTTTCTCCGAGTATTTTCATCCGCAGCCGGTAATATTCAGTCATATTTTGAAGCTGTGTAGTTAACATCACAAGAATCGTTATTCTTGACTGATTCAATTTCAATCAGGGAGGTTTTCAAGCAGAAAATTTTGAAAAACATTAACTTATGTAGGTTGTCATCCGCCAAGTACAAACGATTCATATAAAAAATCATACATATTGGAAGTTCTAGTCATGGACAACATTGATCTAATTTGAAATAAGGTTTTATCCTCATACTCCCATGATATTTTAGATGACGTTGACATGAAATGGGTGTAGTGTGGGTGCCATAAGGACAGCCACACAGTCTATTATGTAAATTCACTGCAATAAGAATGCAAATGTGTGCCATTTTTTTAAAGCTGGTTAAGTCCAATCAAGCATAGTAAAGCATGCAGCCCTTTTATGTTGTACGCCAAGTCATGCAAAGTAAATGAATCATGACTTGTTTCTAAAATATGATTTACTGGTGAGTCTAGCTCATGGCAATCATGCCATTAAAAGACCGCAGGCCGTAATTTCATATTTTAGAGTATTTGGCACTATTTGCATGCAGTGTCGTGCTGTTTTATAGCAGGCCTAAACTTGGGTCGTGTAGTTTTCATTATATAAATTATTTTGTACTACCTAATTGCACTTTATGATTGAAAAATTGATTGTTTAGAGGAGCTCTTGTGCAAATTTGCGAGTGAAAGTGAAAATATATCTTAAGCGCAATGGATGCATGAAAGTTTCAGTTTGGAAACCAGGCCATTGGAAACAATAACGAAACCATTCCACCAGGTTATCTGTCCCTATCGGTACATTTATCATACTTATCGAATTAATCTTTATGGCGGGAACGTAATTTTTCCACATTATTACAAAAACGCATTCATAACCGTTTGTATTTTTAAAACTGATAGCGGGGGCTGGAATAGTGACGTAAATTATCCATATTACCATTATTATATAAGAATATGAAAGTGTTGTTGACACCAGTGCATAAGAGCGAGCTACTGACGAATAATGGCAAAAAGGCAACTTCCCCTCTCATGTAACATTCAACTTCCATAAATTTCCTTTCCTCATCATATTAAGATGTTTATCTGCAAGTAGTAAAAAAAAGGATGAAAATGTTAATGCCTTCATTTTGGCAAACGATACAAACAGAAACTTTTCTTCGTCGGCATTTTTCTCTAAGAAAAAAAAAAGTGTTGCAGACACAAGAACATGAAACTAACTACCCAACCGCATAGACAAGCTGCTGGAAAGGAATGCATAAATAATTTAGACACGAGATGTTGACATCCTAAAACTGGATTTTGTGCGCACTTGCATGGTCTCTCCTTCATGGAATTTACTAGGAAAACGCCAGGAAAGAAAAATCTTAATTCGGAGAAGGAGGTGTTCCCAGTTCCATCCTTTCCGTTTGCGTTAATGAGCGCGACTGGAGCATATGAGCGCTTCACTCATCGGTGATTTTTGTTGGATAAGCGACCCCTACACATATCGTTTTCGAAAGGAAAAAAGCATCTTCTTAATTCAGGGAGCTAATGAGCACCTCCTAAAGCTGGGGGTTTTAGGGCTCATCATGTAAATGAGAAAGTGGTGGAGGAAGGAAAGGATTCTGGCCTAATAAAGGCAGATTTTTTTTCTTCATGTTCATACAAAAATTATGTAGAGATTTGTACTCTATTCACTCTCCAGCGAACCGTGCTTGTGTGTAAAAATATACAAGGTTTTTTATGTGTCATGAAATGTTAATTAAGTTACAGTGTTTGTACAAACAAGTTTCTTTTTGTTTTCTCACACCTTGATGAACGCATCGTGTAGCTGGAAAAATCAAACAAAAGAATATTTATTCAAGATTATGCTAAACAAAAATCTTCATATTTCTTGAAGGCATGAAAGAAGGTAACTGAGTGCACAAATGCAAGAGTTTCATGGAAATTATCAATGCTAACAAATCATGTTTCATGGAAATTGTCTACATAACTTGTCTCATACTTTGAAGGAAGGTTTAGGAAGACATTCTAAATATAGAAATGCAGTCGTGAATACGTGGGTGGTAATAAAACCATTAAAACTAAAAAAAAAGAAACATAAACTACATACATCCGATTATTATTAATGAACTGGGGCATCGTAAGAAAATAATGTTAACAAACAAACATTTCATGACGAGGGACGAAGTACTAAAACCTATGTTTAACAAGCCCAAGTTTAATTGTTTGTTGGAGATAAAATGAAAATACTGCCTTCACAAATTGGCGTATTTGTAGCTAATTGAACCTGAGTTTACCGGAAGTATTACGAGTACAAGACAATTTTTTCGTGCAAAAATGGTCCTATTACTTGTACCATTAGCAAATTAAAAGTTTTGTATGCCTAATGCCCAACGGAAAAGTGAACTTGGTCTAGCAAAGCCTATAAAAATCTCCACTGGAAGAGTATACCCTGTTCATTAATTACTTTTCTTTCTTTTGTGTCCCAAAAGTGATATCTTCCGAGACATTCTACTGGAAACACCGTGTTGCATTGGAAGCAGTACTATTTGAAATCAACAAATGTCTGTCCTCATAGCTTCTTATTAAACTTCACTACCCATTTAGTACAAAGTGCTCCTAGAACAGAAACACTTTTTGGCAGTTCATACGGGTAGGAGTTCGCCAAAAAATTTTATTACAGTTTGCAACTACCTGTCTAGCACGACATTACACGGGAACAGTACTAAAAACTTTCATTACAACCCAAAAGTTGTTGCAAATTGCACAAGAATCTTAATTTTACGAGAGATTTTTTTCTTGCTCATTTCTGAGCTAGGTTTTACGGAGGTATTTTTCTTACATGGTATGCTATTCGGGTGACAGTCGTGCTTCGAGAGACATAACTTTTGCAGAAACAGTCTTGGCGTCTTGCATCATGTTTGGCCAGGAATCCATGTGGTTATCGTTTTCCCTTTCGTGACTGCCACCCGAATAGCATACCATGATAGTAAAAGATTCTAAACATAGTTTACACTTGTACTTTTACACAAAAATGCTAGCATTAGGTCAGACGCGCCCTCACACCCAGTAATCATTGCAACTACAAGGCGGTCCACAAACCTATTCCGATACATTTAACCACACCCGAAATTACTTGCCATCCATCCGCAAACACGGTTCAACCCTTTTCATATACATCACGCCATTTTTTTCTACTTTTCCCATTACATAAATAGCAAAATATCGGTCTCTAAAGGCGTTTGCGACAGTGGATAAAACGACTTTTACTTTGTGATGCTACATTCTCCGATTTTTATCAGCAAATATCAAAACACTTACACAAAGTTACTTTTTTATGTTATGTTCAGAGTACAAGCCTAGAGCCTGCACAATCCACGATATTTTTCCAATTTCACAGAAATTGCAGACAAATCCTTTTCCTAAATTTGTTTCTTCCAAGATTAAGATCAAAGTAATACGAAAATTGCTTCGCATACCTCTTCTTCTTTTTAGTCTCTTTAAGAATTTTTCTTCTGTAGATATCAGAAAAATAGTAGCAAATGAAACATCAAGGCAGTCATTGTACTCGGGAAAGTGACAATACCAGGATTATTACATTTTCCTGTTCTTTTACAATATTATCTCCTAAAAAAATTACTGTTGCTGGATGATAGTTCTCTTCACATTTCGCTATTATATAAAAAAATACGCCATAGCAATGCTTATCACTTTCAGAATTCGCTTTGTCCTAGATTTTATTGTCAGCTTTCCGAGCACGTCAACCTTTTTGCTAGCGTAACTTTTCTCAGAAGATTCACGCTGGCTTAATATCTCGTAGTGTGTTAACGCATATGTATTTTATTTGGTGTTATAGCAATATAACATTTTCCTGTGATGCAGCCATTAAATAGGTTTTTGGTTAATGATTGAAAGCTGTGGTGAGATGCCAACAGAGAGAAAATGGCTACATTGGCATTTAGAAATGTGAGTCATTGCACTGCAATGTCATGGCCTTTTCCCTAAAAGGTTAGAAACTCAGCTTGATATAAGTAAAAACATAGTTTAATAAGAACAATAAAATTATTGTGCCGTTGCACTTGCAAGCCTTGTCCTCTTTCATTACACCCCACCCGTTTTCTCCTCGTTTTTCTGATTAAATTGCATTGAAACTCAGCAGCTCTCCAGAGCAGTTCCATATTTTTGTTATGAAAGTTGAGAATGGCTCTGGCCTTTTGTTATGTACAAAAAAACGACAAAGCCAACAGTGATCATAACGGAAAAGTTGAAAACTCGGGAGGGAAAAAGTTAGGAAGACATATGCCTCCATAATATGCTACATTACTTCATCTAAAAAAGGAAGTGGGTAATGGAACTACAAAAGTTATTATGTCATCTTTTTCTCCTGGAGGAAAGCCCACTCCAAAAAACAAACCCGACACATCTTCAGCCAAGCAGAGTTTTTATATTAAACAAGAACTTGTCTCCGTGACTGAATTCTTGCGCTTGTTTTTCCATTCTCGGAATAGATGTAATATTAGTAATGAGGAAATGAAAGGCTTTGAGAGCCAACGACTGACTCTATTCAGAGATGCAAGAATAATAGAAGGATTAATGGATGAGGAGAAAACAAAAGCGAGTAAAACGACGGTGCAACATTGGGGAAAAGGAGGAAAACAGACGGTGGTGCTAGTAAAACTAGCTATGGACACGCATAAAGTGCATTATTGTGTGGTGGTGNATTGGGGAAAAGGAGGAAAGCAGGCGGTGGTGCTAGTAAAACTAGCTATGGACACGCATAAAGTGCATTATTGTGTGGTGGTGCAGCTCTCCTACTGTGCAACCTGCAAGTCTAAACCATTCAGCTAAAATTTTCTGGTTTCCACTTAAAGAGAAACTTTTCTTGCTTTCACTGTGGGAAAAGACGTACGTTTTTAGTTCTTATTTCATGTCGAGGCGGACTATGGCTGTTCGTAAATTATCAGTGCACAGCGGTAGGAAGAAAAGTTTATTTTCAGGTTATAGGTAGATCTGCTGGTGATAGAGTGAAAGTATTGATTTCATTGCGTGAAGCTGGTAGTAGATCTCAGTCTGGGGAGAAAAACTTTGCGTAAGTCTGTTTAAATTCTATTATTTCAATGTTATTTTCTCGAGGAACATAACCTTAAATGGTTGTAAACTGTCAAAAAGATGTATGTACTACAAGAACTGTTCAACAATATCCTTGAAGCGCGAAAGGTTGCATTTTACGATAATGGAGTTTGGATGCTATTGGGCATAAAATTCAATACGGAATCCATTATTTTAATAAAATAACAAAAAAGTTGTTTTGTTTACCTACTGGTTTTCTCTTTTACACATGGATGCTGGACATATTTCAGTACAGTCAACCCAAAATAGTAAAAATCTCAGTTTCTCGTAACACGTAATATCTAAGTTCGGATTGGACCTATAGTTTTCTCCTGGTAAAAGTACCTTTTACTAAAAAGCCACTCAAAATAACGGAATTAATTGTTAGTACGTGTTCTATAAAACTTCATCAAACCCACTCTTAGAAAACGCTGCAAAACGCCTCTCAATAGTGTGAAGCACAACTTCCCAAGGTCTTTTGTGTTTCCCCTGTAAGCAGTATTCAAATAAAATTGTTTTCCAAATCTTGGCGACTAGAGCCTCCTTCATTTTATTCAAAGTGTCTTTCCTTGTCGTCCAAGAGAAAAGATCTTTTAGAAAACTTGTTATACGGAGAAAGCGTCAACTGATAAATGCAGGAGCAGTAAACAAGTAGTAACATCTCGGAATTGCCATTATTTTTAATACTCGCAACGGATTTTAATCCCCTTGTCTTCATCGTATCGCCATCCAACAAGGGGAAAATACAACAAACTAAATTGAAGCGAGCTTATTTTCATGTGCGTGTTTCCTTGTTGTTAGCAAACTGCGTTGCATGCACTTTCACCCTTACTCTCCATAAAAAGAAAACTGCGCTTGTATGCACTTAATGTGTTAAATTGCACCACATCAAAACGCTCATGTTGCATAATACCATAATTAGAAAGAAAATCCAGACAGTGGCATAACGTCTGTTTTTCATACAATATGCAAACAACGTCACGCACATCTCGTACAGAGTAATTTGAAGGTACATCGCCTAAATGAAAGCTGATGTGTCTATATAAAAACCTATCAAAAAATTACATACAAATTCCATTCTAGCCCATTAAGCATTTACGTTTTACGAATATTACAAGGATTACATTGATGACACATCTTAATGAACAAGATGAACAAAAAAAGGGGAGAATATGGCATGTGGATATTCCACCAGCATCGGATCGTTAGTATGTAGGAATTTTTCAACTGTTCCCCCTGAAGGAACAAAAAAAGTACGGAAAAAAATACCAAAACACAAGCTACAAAAGAGAATAAAAAATATACGCTGGGAAAAAAGAGTTTGAGTAGAGAAACGTCAGTTTCACTCATTCCAACAGACATTTTCTCGGTTCGGTGGGAAAGCGGGCTAAAAACTTTACAAAATCAAAGTGTTCTGTGGCTATGGCAGTTAGACAGTAGGAGAAATGTATATGTGGGAGTTTTTGTCGAGAAAAAATGAATATGGAATGAGACACGTGTTTTTGGAGATCTCTGCTACTGTCACTGTTTCCAAGCGGAATGTCATTATCCTTATTTGATCGTACTCATCTGAGTGAATCCGCATGAAACTTGCGGGTATAACACACATACTGGTACAATTACAACCACATTTTATATGATATGTCTCGCTGCTTAAAAATTATTAGGCGTATTTTTTAACCGGAAAACATTATGGCTCATGTAAACCGATAAAAAAACGTGAATTAGTAGGGAAAAGTTGAATGAAACAATGAAAATGCGGAAGACATTGAAATATGGGTTGCAAATTACCCACACAATATTATTGCAGCTTTTTTTTGTGTAGCTTCATAGTACTTGGATGAAAAACGCGTAGTTTTCATAAAAAATCCTTTTCAGTGAATCATACAAAAGAGATTGCATAAATCCTTTTAAAAAATGCTTTGCTTTCGTTGTTTTCTATGTAGAGCTGAGGGCGAGCCAAGCGCTAATCTGTAAAATGACAATTACTGGAGTTGAAATATACATGAAAGTGCAATTACTCTGAAATCCTCTAACGTTTCAAGTTTGGTAGCTACACAATGCATGTGTCAAAAATGGCTGCGTTAATTTCCCGAAAAAACAAAGACGTTTCTCGGGGGAGCTCACTTGATAAAAAATGTGAACAATTTTCACACTCATTTGCTCTCTGTGAATCTACCTTGGATTGCAGTTTACCCATGCGTTCCATCTAAGTTGTTTTTTACGCTAACAGAATCATGTTGTTTAGAACTAGACACATCCGGCTGGGAGTCGTAAAGAACAAGTATCAAAATAATAATGTATAAATTTTCTACGGTATTCTGTAGAAAGTAATTACAACCATCAAGAGAACAGCGATCCATCATTGCTGCCAGAAGAGAAATACTCTGTAATAAAATTATCTTGACTATCCTCCCCTAAAAAGCTGCGTTCTCGTCTAGTACTGAACGGATTTTAGGAACAAAACAATTCCAACAAGAATTCCAGGATGAGCTGTAGTTATTGCCAGGAAAACTGGTAAAACTCATGAAGGTATGCGTACATTATCTTTGGCGTGAAGTTACCTTGCAGAAGTAATTCTCGAGTGGCATTCCTAACCACGAGCTATCAATCATTTGACCACTAGACAGTGTTGACCACAACACAAAACAAGCATTTAGATGTTCGTCAGGATGAGTTCCTGTATAGAACTCAAGGAATCTTGAATTCCTCCGAGTTGTTCATAGTGTGATGTGATTAATCTCTTTTAGTATGCACGTGACATCAAAAATGGTATTTTATTCAAAATCCTTTTCTATTCTGTTTCAGGGTATCACAGTCCAAAGTGGAATGGTGGAATTGATACCAATATCAAAATCAGATTTTAATGAAAAGGTAAGAAAAAGTTTGCTTCTATGATTTTTCTTCATTCTCTCGCTACATTAAGATTTTTATTCTTGTCTGCTGAAGCAGCGTAATGATATCGTTACCAATGTGCCTCCATAGCAACGACGATTTTGCAGGTGGAGAAAGTCAGGTTGTCATTCTATCTTCACCATCGACTTGACTAGCGTCTGACTCAGATAATTCTATAAAAACCTCATATAATGAAGGTGAAAGCGACAATTTTTTTTGATATGGACACATGACATATGAAGCGTAACCCAAGATGCACCATAACAAACGTCGCCTTCTCGTTATATTTTTCCCCAGCTATCTTTTGCCCCTTTTTTCATTCCTAGCTACGATCAGCTTACATTCGATTTACACTTTTTAGTTGGAGGATTTACGAAAATAAAACTTGGGCTTAACCAGGACAACCGGGGAATATCCAGGGGAACCAAAAAAATTGTTGACGCTTCGCCATCTAATTTTTTTTTTTGTTCTTTTCTCTTTACCTCACGTTCGCCTCTCTCACTTTTTACTTTATCAAATCAACAATTCCCGACAATCATACAGTATTTGATGGAGGGACGGGGAACACTTGTTTGTAAAAGACAAAATTGCGTTTAATAACGAAGAATATCACAAAAATGGTGGGGTGACAAAAAAATTTATTTATGATGATAATGCCAGTTTTGAACATACTTTTTTTACAAGAATAAACTTGAAAAAAGTGAGGCATTTTACGAGTCGTTATCTCGTCGAGTCAATCGTGCCGTATTTTCCCCCGCTTCGTTGCAAGGTGACTTGCTCCAAGACGCGTGATGTAACACACGCCAGACTGTCTCAAATAACAGACTTTGTAACTAACAATTTTTGACGAGAAAAAAATCATCCAAGACAGAATAAAATAGGATTGAAAGAAAATGAATGCAATCCGTTGTTCATAAACATATCATTGTTCATTTTCGTGATTTCTATCGACACCCACACAGTGCATGTGTACCGAAAGTAGCCATAAAATGTGGGAGGTCGACTGGTAGCGTGTAGGATCAACGACCCCACGCGTTTTGTTAATTTTCAACCAAATATTGCACAAAATCTCTGGATTTTGTCTGTACAAAATGCGATTTACTCTTTAAAAACAAGGTCTGTCTGTCCCTCTCTTCCAAGTTACACACAAAATGCCATTGAATATCTCCTTTTTTACGTTTGAAAATACGCAATAAATTTTATATTGGACATTTCACTTAACCGAGGCTCTTTCAAAAAAATGTATTGCTATGAAAATATTGCGGCCTTGTTTGGATTTACGCAAGCCATTGCGGTGGTGGTGTATGATGAAATATGTGGATTCAATGACAAACTCTGATGGGATATCTATACATCTTTTCTGTTTTGCTGCTGATGAAAAATGTGAAAAGGTTTTCACGGTTCAATGCTACTCCCTAAACATTTTAATTCTGTAGCGCTCGGCCGGACAATGTTTTTCTGTTGATGGGATACTGGTGAAAGCAAGCTGTACAAAGTGAACACACTTTCAACATTTTTCTCTTGTCAGCTAGTTTTTCACTGAGGAATTCTAGCATTCATACATTATTTCGGTAGTATTGAAAGAGATTACACCAGATGTACACATAAAAAAAGGACCGCTTTTTGTTACTGTTTCCGGCGTTAGTCAACCAGATTCTAAATAAAAATTGGCAAAAATTGCCTTCCCAGGATCCTTTTACGCAGTTGTGAAATAGTTTGCCATTTGTATAAGGCTATCATCTATCAGCAAAACAAGTTTGCTCAACTTTGTCCACAGCATATGTGGCCGGTTCTGAATTTACAACAAACATTTATGTTTTATAAACAATATTATGTGTCCTCGTCGATGATTTAATAAAATGTAAACAGTTTTTACCTCGCAATGGTCATTATTTTCATACTATTCCAATTCAGTTCCCAAATATTTCACGCACATCTTCATCTCTGATCAAGTCAAACAGTTATGAATACTGAAAGTTCAAAGGAAAATTGTTACCATAGGTTTTTTGTATATAAAAAATTATACGTCTGCGTTTGAAGTTTTTTGCTTTGTTTGCCATTCAACAAACAGAAAGAAAACTTAGAAGCTCCTCGCAAAACCCTATTATTATGCAAGGCCGCAACGTTTTTCTGAAGAGGACGCTCCGCTCAATACATAATGCATCCCTATTTTCTTTTTTGGTAAGAAAGCATCGTGCATTTTCATAACTCTATATAAAAAATACTCTTCTATCATTCCCCTATGTGAATGGACAGTTTTTATGTGGATGTATATGAGAAAAGCGCATGTCTTGATTCGTCGTAAACTAACCGTACCATACAAAACCGTTATGCATCCATCTCCACAAATTTTTCCCCACATCTTGCCATGAAGCAGGGAAGAGTCGTAGCTTTTATTTTTACAAACGCACACGTTAGACCTTTAGACGTGTAGCTTTACAAGGAAAAAAGAGAGCCGATCGATGCGAGATTTTGAGTAAAAGCAGAAAGCAAGTTGAGTCAGATAGAGACGAGTAGTAGAAAAACGCATGGAGAAGAGTCAAGTTCTATAAGCATCGAAGCAGAACCCGGATCCGGGTACAGAGTCTCAACTTGGCTCAGTTTTGTGGAGGTAAGCGTATTGCAAA
>JAAXOA010001131.1:0-17306 GCA_036561885.1 Salina celebensis
TTTGGGGATAACAGGGTAAAAGCCAGTGAGACGGATAATGGAGTTCTGTCTTGCGATCACTCAGACTTTACGGAATTTCATTTGTCACATTTTTGCATTGAAATATTACATCGCCCTCATCAACCAATATTAAATTTTTTTGCGGAGGAAAATCAGGAAAGGAAGATGACATGCCGGATCAGACAGACCCCTTTCCTGGAATTACAAGCTGGTTTATAATTGAAAAATAGACGGAACACAACAATATTTGGATGAAGTACTCGATAAATTATTTGTTTTCGGGAACAAAATGATTGTGTTGGAGGATTTTTAATGTAATTAAAAGAAGAAATATAGCTAGTACATGAAATTGAGTACGACAACGACTCTTTAAATCATGATCTGTGACACAGGTTCATTTCTTTGCGTGACCCATTAAATAGTGGGGTAAATCATTGAGTATTGATGCTGAACAATTTGTCTGGTTTTATCTGCCAGTTTAATTTAGAACATTCCCGACGAGAACCTAGTTCTGGAAGGCCACATGTCAACTGGAATATAGACAAATTTTCTAGTATACCAAGAGAAACCATCAAATTGAAATTACATCCTGCAGCTTAGATTTAAGATGGTCGCGCAGACAGTTGACTCTGATACGCGTCCGGTTTTACTTCCCAAGGAATAACAGAGAAAAGAGATGAACAAAGATCAAAAACTTGTGGATGTCAAATACTCTTATTGTGAAAGCATGAGAACGAAAACAACTTTCACTTTTGTATGTGTTTTGTGCACTTGACATATACTTTCTCTGGCTGCCTGTAGAAGGCCATCCATGATGAAAACACTAAAAGCAATTCTAGCATAAGTACTTGGCCTATTTATTTGAATATTTTCGGCACGACATTCCATAATAATAAAGCTAGAAGTCTAGGAGGATTACAACGTTCTCCTCAAGACGTATTCATACAGATTACTTTCTCCGTCGCTTTGTTTTCTTCGGAGTACGACATGTTTTTGTATTGTATTATCCATGAAATGCTGGAGAAGTAATTTTGATGATGAAAATGAAGATATGTACTACTTACAATCATGGATCATCAGGCTTGCAGTCACGCTATCACACAACACCAACAAATGAGAAAAGCTCTAATTCTCTTTCTCCTTCACAAGAAAACTTTCACGGCACGGTCCATTCCAATCCTGCAAACAATGCTTTCTCCACTCGTCTTTCATTGTAATTGTGTCACCCTGTTTGCTGTACTTATGAGGGAAATGATTATTTTTTAAATGTGTTTTGAGAGTGTTTGATTGAAACTTTAGAACGAACAGAAGTTTCTTAATAAATGTAGAGTTGTAGAATTTACAGAATTGGATATGGGTATGTAGTCCAGAGTAAAGGGTTCTTCTGATCGACTGACTAACTCGAATTGGCGTTTGTTGTCTGTAGTCCGTAGCTCCAAAAAACATTGCGCAGAGTCGGCTAAGAGAAAAAAGACGGACCAAACGGTCACAAACACTGGTTCCCATACCATGCTATAACCCAAGTTGGCAGCCCTTTCGTAAACATATTAAAAGAACAGGAAAACCTTTGAAACGAATTTAGCCTTTCTCATGCATGGGACATTCTTTATGGTCAATTTTAAAAATCATGAAACTCGAATCCCCATTCCACAGGAAACTTTAGGATTCACAGATATTCATATTTTAGATATGTGAATTTCAAACAATACCTCGGGCTGGGGAGTATGGGAATGTCAGACTCTGTACGAAACTCAAAGCACTTTTGCAGCCACTTCAAAAGATCAACAAGGGAGCGATCCAATGAAATAACAGGTAGTCAATCTCAGTCGGAATACAACTTTATTTCGTACAATTAGAACCAACTAGTAGTCTTTAGCAAAAGTTTAAGTTCCAAACACTGATATACTACATACTATGTTAATTTGTTTTACGAATCTTAACTTTCGTCTGTCAATTCTTCTCCACATTCAAATCTTACAAAGTCAACTACCTCTACAGAGTTTTGCAAAAGAAAATCCCTAACCGTGAGATCTGGGTCTAACAAAAATTCTTGGTTTACTAACGATGTTTCGTCTACTTCTGGAGATGACCGTGCCCTAAATTCCCCATCTTCTGATTCTCCATCTACGGACTTCTTGATTGACTCATTTTCGTTTTCTTGCGGCGGAGTATCTTCTGTTTTGGGTGGAGGTACCTCCAGACTTCCAATTTCCTTTGGATTCATACCTGAAAGAGAAAAATATTTGGGCTTGTTCAGTGAACCTGCTCTAATTATGTTGTATTCCTTCAGATAACCACGTCACACGTACCAACAATATGTTGACACAATTGACGACCGATTTCCGCCATCCTACCAGAACTCATTCCTTTTCCATCGTTATCAGTAAACTTGTAAGCCACGACTGCTCCAAACTTTCCTTCTTGAACTACTTCCTGTACTGTGCCTTCAGAAGCTGCTGGATGAGTGTAACCAGCCAATTGCACAGAAGCACCTGATTTTAATGTAACTGCTCTTCGCAACTGAATATTTTCTCCAAGTTCTCCAATACTCACTGCGGTTTCATCTTTCAAAGTAGTTTTGCCGTCAAGTGATATCCTTCCTATTTCATCTGCCGACATTGATATCTAGTGTCAATCAGGAACAGAAAACGTAGTACATTTGTTTGGTAACAATCAATCGAAAGTGTAGATGATAGAAGTACCTTCGATAAAATAGTATCCGCTGAATCAGTTTGTCCTTTTGAGAAGTTGTAGCAGCCGTTAGTAATCTTGTGAACTAACGAATGGAACTTTTTGTTTCTTGCTACGAAATCTGTTTCGCAATTGATTTCCATCATGACTGCATTGTGCTGGGAAGTAAGTATCGACACAAGGCCCTGTGCGGTTGCTCGACCTTGTAACTTAGTAGCTTTCTCCCATCCGTGAGCTTGCGCTTGACTTCTCAACCATCCTTCCGCCTACAAAATGAGGAAACAAATCCCATGTGGTCAGTCAAGTTTTTCTCTAAAGGGAAGCCAAATAGGAACTTGAAACGAATTATTACCTCTTTCACATCGTTTCCGTGTTTTTCCAGTGCTTCCTTACATTTTGAAAACGAGTATCCAGTTGCTTTTCTTAACTTTGCTAAAGCACTCTTTTCCACTGGTTTAGCTGCTGCGGCTGCACTCCACAATCTTGAGGTATGAAAGCACCTCGAGATTAGGATAGACATCTTTAATTGTGATTAAATTCCCGTTTATCTAAGTTTAACTGACCGGCAAACTGACCAGATCATGGATTTTTACAATCACATCAATATCCAGCAGATCTGACTGATGCAATGCAATGTGTAAACCTGCTGATGTTGTATACAACTGGGAACGTTTCGCGGACTCATCTGGGGCAGAATACACCCAACAAAGATATCATAGCTTGGGTTTCTCCTACTAGTAATTAATAGTAATCCATCTTATAAACGATCGCGATCATGTTTCTGGTATGCAAAGTCAGACTATAATGTTCAATTAATATACGTTTTTCTCCTACGACGAATTTCTTAATAAGATTCTTTTATTTTGTTTAAAACTCATATTTTACAAACTAGTTAATCTTAAAATCATTACGTATATAAAAGCACGGGCTTTTTGAAACGGCTACAGCCTCGGCTACAGTGTTCCCGTTCTGTATACTGGCCAGTCTGTATGATACTCACCAAACCTGACATTTAGTAGGTGGGTTCATTGGAGACCCTACTGGACAGCTGAAGTCCTTTGAAAATTGTTCCATATTTGCGAATGTTCCTCGAACTCTGTACTCGCCTGGAGAATGAACGCCCATTTGTATGGACTCTATCATTTGCTGTGGACGAACTTTGCTGCACCAGTTGCTTGCAGCGCTGATCCAAAACAATTGACTTGGAGTGTATTTCAAACCAGGAAGTTTCTTCAAAATTAAAAATGAATCAGTATTGAAATTCCAAGACTTTAGACCAAAAAGAGTTTAAATGAAGACAAAGGAGATTACGCCTACCTTTTCTTCACCGTTGCGTTTCACCCAGGATTGGTAACCTTTATAGGCTTGCTTGATGCCTCCATTGTCAGCGATGTTTTCGCCGACGGAAATAACACCGTTTATCTATCATAACCACAAATCATAAACAGTCGAAGTCAAATGCGGCCATTTGTAAATGTAATCTAATTCGTGCTTACTTACCGGTAAGGTAACGTTACGGGCAACGTCGGTGTATTTGAACGAGCTGTATTGATCGACCAAGCATTTTGCTTTTCCATGAAAATGGTGTTTTGTCACAGGATTCCACCAATCTCGAAGTTCTCCATTCAAGTCAAAATGGCTCCCCTAAAATATCACATTAAAGAATTTTATTTACAAGTTGACAATTTCGGTAAGACAGGTTCACTAGAAATTGCTTACTTGATCGTCGTAGCCGTGTGTGATTTCATGCCCAATGACCTATAGATTTTGGAACATTACATTAGTTTCAAAAACTATGTTTTGTTTTATGTATATACAAATGTAATTGTTTGTGCATACCCATCCGATTGCCCCATAATTCATGAAACTTGGCCGATCCTTGTTGAAGAAATGTCCCTGGAGTATTCCAGCAGGAAATTCTTTAGAAAAAAAGTTTAGATCAAATACACCCACCAAACAGTCACTACAGATTTTGGTTACAGGCTTTACTTACGAATTGAGTTTGTGATTGGCTGGTAGAATGCATTGACCATTGCTGGCTTGCCAAATTGAATCCAGTCTTTTTTATTCACGGGTTCTTTTAACTTGCCCATTGCGTGATTGGTGGATCCTTTTGTCAAATTCAGGAGATTTCCAAAAAAGCTGGTTTTGCTTAGCTCAAGCTACGAAAATAGCAAGAAACGAAAATTATAAGAACTGTTATTATGTAGGTTTCATGATCTTCAAACCTCTGCGCAAATCTTACCCCTTTGAAAAGATTCTCCAAATTTTCCTCGACTAATAACTCTTGAGGATACCCAATCAAGGTTTTCATAGCGGCAGCCTTGTCGAACGCCTTCTGCCTGTGAAAGCAACAAACAATTAGTTCAATTGACACCAAGATGACGAGTAGTTTCCAAATTGGGTTGAGTACATTCCAGTATTAAAAAGAATCCACATGCGTACTTTGTCTCAGGATCCATCCATTTCATTTCGCTTAGGATCTCTACAAAAGCCTTTTGAATGTCCTCAACCATTTCAATAGCTATTCCCTTTGAGGCTTCATCGAAATGTTTCCGAACATACATAGCTCCAACAGCTTGGCCTAATGTTTTTGTAACCGTGTCAATGCACTCACGCCATCGCGGCTTACGCTGAAGTTTTCCACTCAGGGCTCCAACAAACTGATGCTGGAGACGAATGGCTTGCTCATTGAGATATGGCAAGACAGCCGCAGCAGTCCTCCACATAAGGTAATTGGCCAGAGTTCTAATCAAACCAGTTTTGAAAAACGTTCCAATTAACATCATAACATGCATCGTTCCATTTGCCTTTTAACAAGGAAATAAAAACTGACCTCTTCTCAGTCTTATCAATAGTTTGCAGTAAAACTGAAAGATGCTCGGGAGAATGAACATTTACAATTTGATCTTCATCAATATCGATATTCTCTGGGAGTAAAGCTTGAATGTAGGCTAGCCAGTTGACTGTTGGATGGAGTTTTTGTAATTGAATAATTTTCATTGGGTGGTAAAACGTTAAAGGATGAGCCCTCGACAATTCACGTGGAAGTGAAATCTAGAATATTTTGAATTCAAAGTTAGCTTTTTCTCTATGTGGCGTATCCCCATTTTTTCATCTACGTTTCATACGTTTGCAAGGGTTCTTTCAAACTGGAAAACTTGTGCCATGTCAGAGGAAGCCTTGGCACCATCAGCCCCCAATAGTTTCGCAACATTTTCTTGAAATCTCTGGTAAGACTGAGCGAAATGGGGATGCGGCAACTGCTCGCGTTTAAATGACAAGACCGGTTCGCCAATCTGAAAGGAAAGCAAAAAAAATCAAAACTTTTTACATTCAGATCACCGAGACCTTGTTCGTAAAAATGATCATCGTGTTTACGTATAATGTCCGAGCTGATGGATTCTTTAGGTCTGGAACGACTGACGTTTTTAGCAGGTAATCCGTAATCAAGCCATTCTTGCGAAAAATGCCTACAGAGTTTTCCCAGTTCCATGTCGCCGAGTCCCAATTCTTCTCAAGGACGGGCCATCCACCAACTTTACCAAACAGGTTTCTTAATGGCTGAACTCCAGACTTCTCCAAAAGATCTATAAAGACAAAATGATCCAATAATCAATACAATGCCCCCTATAGATCTTAAAACCAATTTTTCTCTTGAACTCACCAACATCCATACAAGAGTCGTATAATGTTTTGGCTAACTGAGCAGAATGTGGGACCCCATGTGGGCTTGTTTCTGGAGCCTCAAGAAGCTCTCGTAATTGCTCTGTAAGCTTATCGTTGATGCTACCCATGAGCGTAACGGCACCCTTGTCGTCTGGAATTCTTACGTCTTTTTGAAAGTTTCCACAGGTAAATTGGTAGAAATCATCACAGGGACTGACATCCTCGTTAATATTCTCTAAGATAGCATTTGCAGTTTTGACACAATCTGGAGTCAAGCAAATATCAGAAATGCTATCAGAGATAACTGGCTTCTCTTTGGTAGATTGTTCTTCAACGAGTAGATTTGAACGAACAGCAACAATTGAATCAGGCAAGGACGCTGATCTCTTTGGCTTTGGTTGTCTTTCTTCTTGTGAAATATGTGGTGTGTCATTAGTGCGTGGAGCATCCACTGAAGTTATCTTTAGTGAATTAATAAGTTGATTTAAAGTAGTTGGGGTTGATGATCCTGAGACCACGGAGTGCTGCATTGGTGGTGGAACCAAATGCAGCATACCTAAACAATAATTACAGAAATGATAACAATCCTGTATGATTTTATATGCTTATGCTGTCCGTACCGTGTGGACGGGCAAAGCATAAACAGCAATGCCCGTTGCAGGAACCCCGGGAGAAGCCACTCTCCTCACAGTAGTCGTTGCAGGATCCTTCAGTCCTTCCTCCGCATGGCAGTTCATGTTTTTGGCATTCAATGAATGGTCCGGGATTGATAGATGTACCTTGCGCGGGTCTAGAAAATGGATAATCATTAGGTTTCATTTCCCAAATCTTTTGTGTCTCCAACCACACGGGCAATCGTAGTTCAGAATAAGACCCTATATTCGTTATATAGAAGAACGTGTGTAATCGTCGGTTATTGAAACACGCGCGTATCCAGGTGGAAGGAAAGCCTTTATATTTTATTGTTGAAACTTGGAACATACCTCGACAATTATGACAACGTTTGCCACAATGACAAGCCGTGCTACTACTTCCTTGAAACTGTGCATTGTATGGAACGGTCACTGACTTGAAGAAGTCTTGGAGTCCTCGATAGGAAGTTTATTGTTTGTATTAAAATGTATTGATTTGTTATATAATAAAAGTACAACGGTTTTATAATAATAAAGGCTTGACAAACAATCAATAGATAATAAAAGGTCGAACTACGTAGCAATTCTGAATTTCTTGTGCATCTAATCCCAGTCCTTTTATGCCCGTCCAAGTGATTTTTTTACCTGATGAAACTCAGCATGAGATATTTTAGCATACTTTTTGACGCATTACAAGAGCTACAAGATCAAATCAGGTTTTATAAGTACAAAGAAATCAATGATGTCGTTGTCGTTAGCTCATCCGAAGAATAAAAAATCTCCACGTTTTATCTATGGACTTGTTTTACGATCACTTTTTTATTTCAAGATTGATGTCCATCTTTCGTTTTTTTTCAAGATAGATAAATCTGATTGGACAGAATAGGAGGGGCATACCAACTGGAATCGTTGACTTTAGTTTGGGGAATATACCTATAGATCTGAAGTTTTCTGGTTAAACAGATTTTTCTTAAATGTTCAGGGATAAGCCATGCATATGCAAAAACCTACAGTCAGAACTAAAGTGTATAATCCAGACGTAAACAAACAAATCTTAGTCAATTTTCCTTGTGCATTTGATACGTTTGCATATGTATGTTTTATGTGCAAACTTTTGATACAAGAAAATTAAGGGTAAAGTGATTCTTATAGGTTGCTTTCATTGAATTATTGCATACTATAGATTTAAAGTTTTAACATCATTTGCATACTGGAACGATTTTCCTTTGTAAAGTATTTATATACTTAAGAAAATGCTAGTCCTGGGTAGCGCCAAAAGCCACTACTGGGTAAAAATAAACTCATGGTTTTTATTTTGACATTGCCTGATTTAGGGGTTTGCAATGACGCCCAGTACTTTGAATTAAAATTAAATTTAGAGACCTATGTATGGAGCGTTGGAACAGAGCATCGTTTGCGTTATCTTGATCACACGGTTTCTGAGAGAGATAAACTGGAGGCTTAGACCTGGACATAAAACTTGAAAATCTGTGAGCGTGTAAAAACATATGCATCACATCACATTTTACTGGTACTTGCCCATTGTCCATGTCACTTCTGCAGCAATAAACGGTTTGTGACAAACTTTCTATAATTGATTAAACACACTCGAGACTCCAGACACATAACAAAAATAATTAGAAAAAACTTTCCTGTCTATGAATTGATTTAGATATATATGAGCTTTTCCTTAACTTAGTCATATTTTAATGCTATTTTTTTTACACGGTAACAAAATATAGGACAAAAGATTACTTCAGGTTGAATTAAAACACGCTACCACAACGTGAAAGCACCTCTTTTTTCCTGAAATGAATCCATTAGATCAGGAGAATTGCTCCTTGAGATGAAGATTTTTGCGTAATAGCGAACACGCCTATTACCGAATTGTACTGCGCATTTAGATGCTTCCTAAAAGGATCATACAGGTGCAACTAATGCCGATGTTTACTGCGAGTTCTTCAGAAACAAGGTGTTATTGCTATGTAATAGCAAATCGGTACAGATTTTCGACGAAAGGTGAAGGCTGGGTGTAGTTTCCTGGTTTAATCCTGATGCAATAAATGTTTACAATAAAAAAAAACTTCTGCTTAGTGTGAGCAATGGGCAAGTTAAATGAGTATCCTCTTTCAATTCATATGAACACGGTTTTTCATTGACGAAGGTTCAATTTCAAGAATGGCGAAAAAAAAAGTTTTTATGGTAAGACATCGCCTAAAGAAATTACGAATTACTGTTTCTGTAAATTGTTTGACTTGCTAACGTGAAATGTTTGTTTGTTAGGTAATTAACTGCGTTTTAAAACAATGCACCATACATACATTTTTACCTTTCGCACGTCATAGCGTTTCCGTCACGAACGAGTCGCGATCAACCTATACATGAGAGCAAAGAAATTTGTTTCTATGCTGCACTATAACTGCACAAAGCAGGCAAAAATATGGAAATATTTGTACTTCCTCAAATTTTTGGCGCTTCTATAGATATTCAGTCAGTTTCTATAGATACAAGAACGAAACCATATTTGTGAGTGTTCATTAGGCATGTTCCAATGTGCATACAAAATTTCAGCTCAATCGTTTAAGAGCTATCGCGATTTGCATTTAACCCACTTTGGCCCTCTCCAGGATCCCAGGGGGAAGGAATTGGGATCTGTTAATTTGGGATCATATATGCCTTACATAGGTCTTTCATCCCACCAAAAATGATCCCTTGTTGACAAAGAAAAAGTTTTGAGCACCTGCAAGAACCTGTGAAGGGCTCGAGTCCAAAGTACGAAATATATTTGTAAATATGCACCAACGTTGTCCCAATGTGCATTATACAAATTTTCAGCTCAATTGGTTGAATCGGAAAAGCTATGTCCTTTTGGTAAGTTTTGCATACACACACATTACACATCCACTGCTTACTGTTCACATAGATGATAATACGATGCCTACTGTTCCATTCATCCATTCAATCATCTGACTGTAGAATTAGTCATCGCATAATATAGTGTCACAATAAATGTAGCATAAATCCCATTTACAGCGGGTTTGGATTGAACTACAACGAAAATTGTTAACTGGAAACGTTTCATAGACGAGAGTTGTAACTTACTCGATTCAATCTCGATAGCGCACACATCTCATCGCATTCTTCCCCGACAGTCGTAAGATCGATCGAAGTCGGTTCACGAAACTACGCAGCAACTAGAAAGTTTAATTTCTGCAAGTTTAAGTAATAAATCAATTTCAGACCTTACACGTAAGTGTGATCATCAGTGTAATCATTACGTGTAACCATCAGTAATCATGTCTTACGAAGAAGCTGACTGTGGACTTGTTCCACTTCGAAACAACTTTCTCCTACCAACCGCTAAACTTGATGACCAAAAGTTTGAGTTTTACTTTCTTATCGATGCATCGGGTTCCATGGAAGGGGAGCCTTGGGATCTTGCCGTTCGGGCTTTGTTGGTAAGTAGCAGGTCTGTATGAACATTATCGTGATTGCTCCAAGCTATTCCTAAGAGAGAACATAATATCTGTAAATAATATTCTTTGATAATATTTCTTGGTCTCATGATTTAGCTGTTCCTCCAGTCCCTTCCGGAAGACTGTTATTTCAACGTGATTGCATTCTCCTGCAACTATCAATCGATGTTCCCGTCTTCAGTGAAGTACAGTAGGGAATCGTTAGAGCAAGCAAGGGCCAGAGCTGCAGGAATGTACATCGGAGGAGGAACTAATATCCATGCTCCATTAAAGTACCTCTACTCTCAGCGTCAAGTTCCTGGATATCTTACTCAAATATTTTCGATTACGGACGGTTACGTTAGCGACCGAGACACCGTTCTGGGTCTTGTCGCGTCAAAAGTGAAACATTCTCGGAGCTTTTCCTTGGGAGTTGGAAGTGACGTGGATAGAATTCTTGTTCAAGGAATAGCTGAAAATGCTGGTGGAATGTATGAGTTTGTATCTGAGTTGGAAGCGATTGAAAGCAAGATTTTGAACCAGCTCAAAACAGCGTTGAAGCCAGCATTGCTGAAACCGATTAGGGATACTGCTGCCTCCCGTCTTATTCCAATGTACCAGGCATGATTACTACAGTGCATCGGGCATCTTCAACTGTAAACTATTGAGAATAAGCTTTTTGCTTCATGATATTTCGTGTTATTATTAGGATAAGAGAATGTAATACTTTATCAGTATGTAAACAACTATTTCTATTTTCGCATTAAATTTTATTTCTTTAATTTGCTAAAACAAAACCGGTAAAGCATCTTGATTTTCATGATTAGAATGTTTTAATTTAATCACAGAAGCCACTTGAAAGGACTTGCTCCTTTTCATCCAAAGTTTGGAAACAGTAGCCCTCAATTGAATCAAAACTTTTCAACGAATGGATTTCCGAAATCAGGGATCGTCTAATAGACAATTAAAATATAATTAATTTTTAAAAAGGTTTCAAAATGCATTAAACTTGAACCCACTTTAAAATTACTTACTTCTTTCTTTTCAATCCTTTTCCATCGATTGGTCGCTCCAATCGGTGAAGAAACGGTGTGGAAAGATAGCTCGCCTGAATACAAATGTCCATATTCGTCAATGCATTTTTGACATTTGCCGAGAAAAAATGACTCCAGATTGATTGCTGTCCTTGGAAAACAAAGCGATTTTGCCTGTAAATCAAAGAACAGTATGATCTCAAGTTGTCACATTTTGGCTGGCTCCAAAGCAAAATTATTGCTACCATCGAAATAAAATCTCTCTTGTGAAAAGTCTTTCCATAGCTTGTTGGTACATGTGATGGCTATTGATATGATCCCTAAAAGTCCCATAGCATAGCCCATGAACGAAGTCTATGGCACCCCATGTTGCCTCCACGGCAATATCATATTTAGTAAATGACTCCCTATTTGTTGAATCAAACTCTGTAAAAAGTTGGCCAGACTTTCTTATCCTTTGAATCTAAAGGTAAACCGGACAATTAGCTATTTTGAACAACATTTTATATTTAGGACACACTTGCGTACCGCTCCGTATGTAGCACACTTTAAACCTTCATAAACAAAAGGATTCTTTTGATCCCAACAGTAATTCAAATGATTCTGGATAGTTTCATACTCCTCATTAGTAACATCGTGAACTCTGGTGGAATCTGCTTCGTTAAACAAAAATAAAAATGCTGTTTCCACATCTTCCCAGAATTCATGCCGCACATAGCTATCTGGAGCAAATTTTTTAAACAGTTCAAAAGTCTTTTTGAGTAGTAGAACAACTCGGAGTGATTCATCTACAACGGTTCTCCCCAAACCGATCATGTGCTGGAATAAGCGTTCAGTTTGTGCTCGGATTGAGTCCACATTGCTATTATTGGACTCTTCAAGAAACGAAAGGTCCACTTCGGAAACACGGTGAAGAAAAGATTCCTTCCTTATTTTGTGGAACGGAGCTGTACAGCGCGATGATAGAAGAGTTTTGCAAGACTCGCTGGAATCCACTAAAAAATGTGTATTCATATGAAAACCACATGAAGGATACTTGTATTGTGGAGCAATTTTTAAGCATGTTAATTATTAATTACGTTCATCTTTGGAAATGTCAGGAATGTATTGAAAAACTTTGCGCTCTGGGCTGTATGGAATCTTAGCACAGATGTCTTCATCGATGGAGTTGCTATCAATCATCAGTTAATAAATTAAATCTGTGAGGAAAGCCTTTTTAACTGGTTCTTCAAACAGCGTAAATTATTTGTCTTTACATATCTTCTCCTCCAAATGCAACACAATCTGCGGTCAGTGGCTCCATGAAAAGTACACCGTGAGGACAGTTCTCATGGGTAAGTTGGAAAACATTTTCTCCTCCATCTGTACAAATTTCTATTTCCGCTAGAACGAAGGTACGCTCAAGGTCAGAGATTAGAAATACAGGTATCCAAATGTATCGCCACAATACTGTGGAAAGCAGCGGTTTCATGATTCCTGATTTCGCAAGTTAAAAAATCCTAAGCAACTATTAAAGATTAGATCTCTTAGCAACGCATTTGCCACGTATTTAGAATTAGTTACCCGACATACCTAAGACAATTTTAAGCCCATAAATAAATTCTTTAAATGAGTAATATAAATACAAACCCAATATAAATTACATTAAATTACAATTTGTAGTTTAGCATTACGTATATTTTTTCAGCAATTAATTACAGATGGCCTTCTAAATATATGTATCTGCATGACGGAATGTTCCTCTATTTAAACGAGCTATTCAATTTATTTTTGTAAGAGTGGGGACTACCAAACAACTATCCTCAGAGAAGTGTGCTTATGGCAAGTTAAACGTTTGTGATTCAAATATGAAAATATGAAAAAAAAAATGACGTATAAACCGAAAAAGTAAGCATTAGACTCAATACAATTAATTTAATTTCCTAACAAATTTTTACGTGACTCAGAATACAAGTCAAATGATCACTTGGTTTTTAGGAAGTAGTAAATGTTGTAATCTAGTCCGCTAATTGTACCCATGGAATGATTCGCTGATTTCCTTTTGAAATTTAGAAAGATTTTGCGAGAATTTTTCTCGGTTCTTAAGCAACAAATTCTTCTGAACACCCTCCATTAAGTTTTCAAATGAACAAGCTAAGTCGGCTTGCATATCCGGGAGCTGGCTACGAACTATTGTCTCTTGCAACTGGACAAAGTAGGCCTCATTCAAAAGAATTAATACGAACAACGGCCTTGACATGGACCACTGGTTGCGACAGTCATCAAACATGACAATATCCAACGTGGTTTTTAACAGCTTTTGAAAAATGTCTGGTTGCTTCTCTAAAGTTTGAAGGAGATTCTCAGACCCTTGATCAGGCTGATCCTTTCGAGTCAACTGCTTAAAGATGTATGACGCGATGTAATCCAAAGTAACACAACATCCGGTACTAACTGTTGAGTCAAATGCAGATAGTCCATCAGAAATTGTAGACAGAATATAAAGAAACACGTTGGGCTCCAAAGAAACCAAAAATTTGACGTGGTCTTGCGCAACTACTTCGAGTAATGAGTAATAGGCGAGAGAAAGTTTAGGATAATCCTGAAAACAAACACAAATTAAAGTTTTGAATGACATACTTCAATTAACCAATGCATGAATTCACACTTAATTTACAATTATATGGTTAACCTTCAGATCAGATGGAGGGATGGAGATGGATAATTTGAATACAACAGTTCAACGCATTATTCAGTGCGTTATCCCCATACAACTGGAAGACACCAAAGTTTGTGTATCTCCCACAAAGGGCCGCTCTCAACATGTTAAAGCAAAGTGATACTCCCTTCCATTTCATAGCATATAATTGTCCCTGAGGAACGTCCACTGTTAGTATGCGATTGCCTAAAAATCAGATGAATGCGTTGACAGGTTGATGTATACACTACCATGACTAAACCGTAAAGTCTGTTTGGAGCAAAAGTACTCACCAAATGCGCACATCATTTTACTGGCTTCTCGGAAAAGCAGGATCCCATTTGGGGAGGAGATACCAAAGTGAACTCGCTGAGATCTATTTTGAAATAGTTCGGTAAAAAGCTTGAGCACAGACGTAGTTAACACAGGATCCTGGAACCAGATTTCAACAGCCCTAAGGAAGAATGGCGTATAAGATGGATATCTGTGAAAATCAAACATAATAAACAATGATGATCATGTAGTGAGAAAGAACAACAGAATAGATACTAATTGATGTAAAAATGCTTGAAATTCTGACTTACATCCAATCAAAAAACATCACATATGTAGTCTTCGTGATAAATGCAAGTATTATTCCACGGAGATCCCTAGCCAGTCCGATTATTCTCTGCTTAGCTTCTTCAGCTATTGAACACGTCAGTAGCACTGGAGGCAAATAGATCACGTACGGTCTCCATCCGGGCTGTATTAGATAAGTGTGAAACGGTAAGATAACTTAATTAATCTTTCATTAACACTGAAATCGTCAATTTTCAATAAGATTTACCCGTTAATGGCCGCACAAATGAAGTAAATAATTCTTCGTCTTCTCCCAACTCCAGCATTAGAATTCTAGTCAAAGCGCTGTAGAAGGTTGTCCGACAACGTAAATTCTTCACATTTAGATTTACTGCCAAAAACGGAAAATGTTCGTCACCATGCTTACTTAGCAGGAACTGGACTTCGTCTAATTTCAATAATTTCCGCACGGTATGGGGCCTTTGTGTAAGTCCTCCTAGTAAGTCTAGTGTCTTTAAGAGCACTAGCTCGGAGCTGCTCCAATACTTCAAATTAGTCAGGACTTTTCTCAGGAAAGCACTCAGAACCGCTGACTCGTCGGGCATGTGTAGTACTTCTGACAGGCGACAGTAGACTTTACACAGACGGAGTGCATTATCTCCGATGTAGGATTTCCGGAAATATTCTAAAAAAGAAAGGTAGGCGAGCTCTAATCGTTCACAACTGCCTTGACTAAGCCGCGAATCGGTAAGTTGCATTAGTTGAAGTACTCTGCAAGTCAGTTCACCATCCATCTTCTCATGGTCATCCCTAGACGAGTAATAAAAACGATCGCCAATCAATGCTCCGATAATATGAACCTGCCAGGCAAATTTGGATTCAACCGTGTCAAGCCGGACAAGGGAAGGTTGCTGCAATAAGGTTTGATAGCTTTGTGCTGACTGGTCAAAGAGCTGGGCAATTAATGTACACGTTGATTCATAGTTGCATCGACCAACTGCTGCAATCTGTTCCAGTTGGTGAGCGAGGGACTCAAGGTCATCTAAAGCATTTTCATTACATTTCCCTGGAGACGAGTCCAGCCGTATTGCAAGATACGCCCTTATTATCTCTGGAGTGAATGATTCCAACTTGTGGGACTCGGGTTCGGGATCATAAAGCTCTGAGGTAACCAGCCGTTGCCACAATGTTAATAAAAAGTGCACACTGTTTGGCGCGACTTGCAGCATTTGTCGAATGCTGTCCACTGTAAATTTTGCGATTAGCTGGATCACTTCGGGGTAGATTTCTACACTAATTAATTCACTAAGCGTGAAGTTAATCCTGAGTCTTGCTAGGAGACGACAAAACTCGTGGTAGTTGTTTATTTCACTTAATCCACTTTGGAGGGGGTACTTCAGGACATTCTTCACTCCGCTAATTAACTGCGTTAAAAATTTTACTCGTTCGGCGTTGCTAAACAACGATCGTCTGACAGCGGCCATTTGAACTAAACAGGACATGGCCACATGTGATAGTGACGCTGGCAATATTTGGTAAAAATCGAAGAACACTTGCAGCGCTCCAAAATCCAAAAAGGCTGGGCGCCAGCTCTTAGGTATCTGAATGTCTGAGTCATTTTCTGTTGAGTCATCTTTGGAAGTTCCCATGAAGTCAAAATTCAGACAGTTGTGCGCCAACTGAAGTGACTGGCTCACAAGGTCATGCTGAGAACTGTTCTGTGAGAAGTCCACCGAGTGTCGATTGTCCAACGTTGTTTTAAGCAGAGTGCAACAAAGCTTAAATATTTCGAAGAGTTTCTGATCCCGAAAGGACGAAGCAATTTTCCTATGTTTACGGTGGAGAGAGCGGTTCTCCTCCATTTCAGTTATTTGGTTTATTTCACTGGTCAAAGTAGACAGAAGCCTAATCCCTGTAGTGCATTGTTCCACGGAGCCGTGCAGAAATGTTCCGATGTCGCCAATTACATTTTGAAACACGTGAACATCATTGTCCTCGGCGAACCACCCGTGTTTTGTTATCTTGGCGTAGAGCAATGCTAAGGCTTGGACCACGAAAGTTTCCAGATTAGTACGTGCTCCAAGATAACTTAAAATGTAGTTCTTGATTTGGATTTGTTGTTGGAGAGAGATAACATGAGCCGGACGAGACACAAGTTTAGTAAGAGTTGTCGTCGCCAACAGTTGAGCAAATGAGCTGCTTCCCCGGTCCAACAGTAACTGACACTTAACTAAAGCGTCCGGTGAGTTCTGAAAGTTCACTGTGGCGTTCTCAGCTGCAGCCCGTTGAACCAAGTCACTCGACTCATACAGATGTCGACTGAGGAGTTCCAACTGAAGAATTTCACTGTCTCCAGACATGATGATCGGTTCCGATTTCCTATGATCAGTTAGTGTTCTATAAATGTCAAAATGGTTGGAAAAACAAGACAATAATTGTGCTGTCGGCTCTGCAACAAAAACAAAATTTAATATGAACTGTCTATGAACTTATTCTTGATAAACAGATCGGTTTCATCGCAGCTTCATTTCACTCTCGGAATTTGTGATGGTCGTTCAAGATCAAAATCGTCAAATCGTTCAAAATT
>JAAXOA010001132.1:0-17299 GCA_036561885.1 Salina celebensis
TTAGTCTCCTACGCTTCACTTATTAGTCTCCTACGCTTCACTTATTAGTCTCCTACGCTTCACTTATTAGTCTCCTACGCTTCACTTATTAGTCTCCTACGCTTCACTTATTAGTCTCCTTCTCTTGTCTTATTAGTCAGTGATCCTCGACATGGTCGTTGTCCTACTAGGAATGCTTCTCCATGGAAAAAGTCAAAAAGAGCTCCAGCTACTTTGTGGAGTGGATTCCAAATAGTGTTAAAACTGCTGTTCGAGATATTGTACGTTATCTTCTGGAGAGTGAGCGACCCTTTTCCAATCATTTCTCCATGTCAAGGAAAATTATGCATGAAGTAGTCAGCCGTGTGGGCGTACTTGTAGTAGAGTAACCGTAGTGGATTAAATTTCTAATTTAACCTAGAGATAAAAGTTCACATTCAAATAACAAATTGTTTTGCTGGTGACAGGTTTAAACAAGCTAAAAATTTGATGTTGTTTGCTTTTATCGATTTTCCACATAGATTGTATAATAGGGCTGCGAAATCGGCTAACATAAGATTAGACTTGCTAACAAATATAAGATTATAAGAAGAATTAAGAATAAAATTGAAAGAATAAACCAATTTAATAAACTTCAAATGTCGATGCATTTTAAATATAAGTCAAATGTCGTCGCTGATGGAGATAATTAGCACCCAAAGGCTGGGTCTTTTCTTTGTCTCTATTGCAAGCTGTGTTTCATATAAAGGTTTCACATTCTCCACATTTTGCAATCAAACATAGCACAGCCGAGATGAACTGCTATAAACGGGGATAAGAAGTAAGCTGCGTAAGAAAGAATGGTGATCATTACAATTCGTCTCATAGCTTTGGACAGTATGTACTGAGAACTTCATGAAAATGCTTCATTCTATTCTGTTTTTATTCGCTCGCTAGCTTCATTCGCTTTGGCTGTGAACATAACTATTTTCTGGATGCTTGGTTTTCAATGAGAAAGAAAAAAAAACATGCTTAGAAAATAAAAAGGAAGGAATTGCCAGTTATTCACAATCTGTGGAGTATCCATTACCAAAACAAGGTACTGCTTTCAACGTATATTTTCATCACTGTTTAAATAGATACCAAATTACTCACGCCATTAACATATGCCATTGGTAAATTCCAGTTCTTTGAATACGAATTGTTGGTATTCTCGTTTTTTGTGGACTGTTAACTTGAATAACGTATCAGATGCACACGTACTGACTCATCTAATAATAAACACGTTTTTGTTTTCATCAGCATAAGACCAAGCCTGACTGTACTTTCACATTTTAATAAATTATGATTATATATACACAGTTGGGCAGTATTCAGTTTAAGGACTGTGTGAAGTTGCTTTATTCTGATTTGTAAGTCCTAGCTGTCATAATACTTAACTTAAGCTCGCTTTAGTTTGCAAAAATAAATTCGAATTACTTAATTCTAAGCAAGCCATTGTAAGATGCCTTCAACCGGTATCAAAAAGAAAAACGGGAACAGCGTCCAAAAGGACATTTATATAGTGGAGAAAATTTTACAACACAGGAAGACCGAAAACGGCAAAACTGAATATTTTCTGAAATGGGAGGGCTACGCAGATAATTTTAACACCTGGGAGCCAGAAGAGAACCTTTCTAATAATATTTTACTTGGGATTTACAAACAGACACACAATTGTACGTCGGATCAAGCAACAGGACCAAGCGGCAATGCCCTGGCATCAGACGATAATCATTTGACAGTGAGTAATGCATGTACCTATATGAAACGTTAAAAAATACATAATGGTATAACGATAATTTATGAAGTTATTCTGAAATTTCATTCCATGAGACTCAAGCAATGTGTCCAGATTTAAGCGAACTAGTTCTATCAAGGGATGAGGATGAGTATGAAGCTGAAAAGATCTACGGAACTGCGCTCCTCGATGGAGAATCATATTTTTTTATAAAATGGAAAGGACTGAGCGATGGTCATTTGGTTGCGGCTTCCAAGGTGAAAACAAAATGGCCTCAAAAAGTTATTGAGTATTACGAGTTCATGTTACAAATAGAAAAGTAAGTATTTGTAAAAGTTGTTAAGTACGATTCCAATATCATTTATCTGCAACACGTTGTTTATAATATGTATTTAGTCACATGTATGTATGTATGTATGTATGTATTCATTCATAAGTTGGGTGTGAATCAGTTTTATTATTATAATTTTGAATAACAACACATTAATGTTTGCCAGCTAATATAAATTTATACTTACTTATCCAGTGACATTTTCAATGACTGAAGACGGACAAATTATAAACATTGTTTAAATAATCAAGTATTCTGGACCGGGAAAAACTTACAATGTCAATTTAAATTTGTGTGTAAAATCTATTATACGGGCATACAATTTTTTCTCATCCGCTGCTTTGTCATTTATTAAATTACCATGTTAATTGGTGGTTGTGAAGCTTTGTTTGTGATTAGATATTCCTTTCTTCATGATTAGAGCATACATTTGCATATTTTGTCAAGATAGGCAAATCAAAAGTTGAAGTGAAGTTTTATTTATGTGTTATATTCAAATTCATATAACATTCAAATATAAACTCAAACGGATATCAAGCAAAAACATTCTCGGAAATTATTAAGTACGTAGTTGGTGTGCACACCTGCTTTTATTTTCTCCTTGTTGTATTTGTCATCGATGTCTCTGCCAATTTATACGCATCACAGTGAACAATATCCGTTGCGGCCGTCATCATACCCGTCGTCATCTTACTCTTGTTTGTATTTACAGTTCTTAGCTGATCGAAAAATTTTCTTTAGTGAGTTATTGCCCAGACTTTCCAGTCAACCGATGTTCCATCCGGCTTCGATTCTTTACTGTGGAAAGCTCTTTAACGAGCCACAACCCGAAGGAATTCACCACCGTCAGAATCGGCATGATGCTGCTGCCTTTTTGTGGCACGCCATTATATACCAACAACAATCTGCCCAACTATGTCAACAATATTCTTCACTTCCTGATGACAAAAGCAGCGAGAGGGAAGACCATGTGGTACTAGATTTATCAAAGAAAACTACTCAAGTAAGAAAAGAATTTGCCACAACAAAAATTTCTACAGAGCAGCAATTGAGAAGACGCATTTGCAGGGGAAATATCAACTTTTCTCAGGTATCCAGCGTATTTGCCTTAGTTACAAATTTTGCCTGATTCATTTATAATTTCAATCAATTTAAAAATTATTTGGATTAGGTTCATGAGGGTCGAGAGTCTATCGTATCTAGCACAGTTCAAGCACAATCACTTCCAGCCGAAACAAACAATAAAGGTTTGACAAAAACTGCACGGAAAACAAAGACAGTTAAGCGCCAGCAATATTACAACGATAAATCATCTCCAGTATCTGGTACTTTTATCCGTGACATTCTGAAAATTACCTCGCTGAAAAATAACAACGAACACTGCAAATATGAAGACATGCCGGTAAGCATTCATTTAAGATAATTTCAAGGAAACGTTCATCAAAAACAGGAAATTTGAACTTACTTTGAATACAACAATCAATATTTATCCTTAATAATAGGTGACAAGGCGACGTGATATCGATCCCACTTTAAATAACGTGGAAGTCACTGATGAAGCGCGTAAGAAGCTGGCCAAGATTGACAATAAGATCGGGGCTTACCGTTGTCGGCTGTGTCATGAAGTGTATGAAGACGCCTTTCGCCTAGCCAGTCACCATTGTCCTTGCATTGTCCATCTTGAGTACTGCTGTTATGAGTGCGAAAAAGTCTTTAGTTGCCCTGCTAACTTGGCAAGTCACCGACGCTCGCATAAATCTCGGGAAGCAACTATAAATTATAGTAGATCTCGTGGTACCAAATTAACTCCTTGCTAAGGCAAACTTTCATAATACTTACAAACTTACATAATTAAGGAAAAATTCGTTAACATTTCGACGCGTTATTTCAAAATATGATTTTTCATGTTAATAGCACCTCTTTGCATATGATTTGTCTGTTATATGTTAACTCAATAAAGTTATAATGATGAACCGATGTCTTTTTGTTGATCTACAATTACAGCTTAGCCGCAAAGCTTAGAATAGAAAGAGGTGTGTCATGTGGTTTGAGCATGGATTCAGTGTTCAACATAGCTTTCAATGAATCTAACTGTGCGTTGCAAGCGAGCAACTCATTTATATGTGATCCGTACCCATAAATGTTTCAGCTCAAACTGGTAGAGAGGTCCAGTATCGTTTCAATCTTCAGATTAGGTTCTTCTACTCTAGAAACTGACTTTTACCATTTATGAGAGTTTGACTCTGTGAAGACTTTTTAATTTTGCAATATAAAATGTTTCGTCAGATATCTTGTGTAATTGGAACAGTAGTTACACTATTGCTGTTATGTTACGTGATAATGGTGCTGCCTTTTGTCGATTTTGATGGATATGAGAGTGTCGTTTTATACAATGCATCAGATCAGGTATGCGCAACAAATGACTGTTACATTTTTCCTAATGCGGTGAAACTTCATATAAGGCAAAAACGTTATTTATTTTCGTTTAATGATTTCGATATTGAATTCACTGAAACAGGTGATATAGTGTTCAAATGTGTTAGAACATTGTTTAGTTTCCGTAGAAAAAAGACAATTTTTGATAAATATGGTCAACCAATTTTAAACATACGAAACCAAAAACTTAGTTGGTTTGCCGCCTATGACGTGTATGCTTCGGACACTACTAGTGACAGTATGTTCACTTTAACCAGAACGTGGAGCTTTTGGAGAACGAAAATTAGTACAACTGTTACTGATAAACAAACTGGATATAAGAGACATCTTGTAATCAAAGGTGACTGGACAAGCAAACGTGCGATAGTGTTTTTGAAACAGTCAGACGAATCACTACTCCCCATTGCTAAACTATATAGGCACTATGCATTGCTTGGTCGGTTAGGAAGAGTCGAATACTTATTGGAGGTATCACAAAATATTGATGTTGTTTTGATATTGACTCTGGCTGTTACATGGGACGAATACGTGCGAATAACACCAGAAGAAATTGAAATGGTAAGCATACATACAAGGAAATATTATATAGTATACTAGTATAGTATATAGTATCAAACCTGACAAACAAAAAAATTAATAGTCTCATGAATAACCATTAGACAGGTAAGAAGAATCGGAAGAAGAATTACACTGGATGATGGAGGATGGAGGAGGAGGATGGATTAGCTCTGAAACAAGGATAACCATTCTGAATCGAAAAACTTAACGATGACTCCTATAATTCCCGATTGTATTAATAAACCCATGTATAAATAAACCATTCTTAAAAAGTTGCATATCATTTACCATAGATTGTTGTATTATACACTGTTAGTCCTGAATCGTTTCCGTATGATAACATTGTCAACCTACATGGGACAAAGAAGAGAAACTTGCGCAAATATTATTATGATTGCCATATAAAGCATAAGCCATAACATGAGTTGAGGGCAAAGGAAGGTGTTTCCATCCATAGATTCGTCGTTAACCCAATTAGTTAAGCAAGCAATCTCAGCCTAGTAACAATGTTGCTTCTTTTGGTTGTGGCCTTGGTTTTACTTAAATTGAAGCAAAATATACTTAACCTCGAAACTATAACTTTAGCCATATCTCCTCCGGAACCATATCTTGTTTGCGAAACATAAACACTAAAAATTTGGCATAATGGTAATGGCTCTTGATAATAATCTTTACATTACTCTATTGAAATCCCAAATAAAGTTTTTTCGTCCTTTACGAAGCATTATTGTCAACTTTTGTCACCCTAACGACCAAAAATTTTCAAATTTACACCAGAGCTTACTCAGAGGGTGACGATTATGTGTTCCAAGTTATAGTTTCCGAGATTTTACGCGGACAGACAGAAAGCACAATCATATAAAGTAGCTACGCGTACAGCTTGTGTGCTATTATCCAAAACCTTCCCAGTCTGGACATCACAAAGGAAATCCTGAATCTTCTTTTGGATTTTCTTTTGGGCTCGAAGGACAAAAGAGTGTTGTCGAAGACACTTGGTCTGCTTTTTTACCTCTGAAGCATGAAGGGAATTTTCCAAGTTGTAAGCGACACGGAGGTATTAAGAAAATTATGTGAGGTATTTACTTTTCCTGATGACGACAAGGTAAGAGCTAGAAAAGAATCTTAGAAATCATCTTACTACTATTATATATCACACTGTTTACTAGATCATATGATGATCGAGAATGACCTTTTAAGTGCCATGGCTGCGGCGACAGTTGGAAATCTCATACAACCGAATGACCCACTGATAGACTCATGGGTGATTGTGCAGTTTATAGAGCTACTGAGAAAAGAAAGGGTTTCTGGGAGTGAGCTCGAGCTGATCGCCATTGTTGCTGCATTGGAAATTGTCGTTTCTATGTGCTCCGAGGGAAACATTGAAGTCCTCTGTGGAACCGGAGACAAACTTATTGCCGCCATGGAGGCTACTGAAGCATTAGCAAGAAAGGGAAACAATGAGCAAACAGACGCATTGATTATTGCTGGAGGCATCGTGCCAACTTTAGTCAATCACATGCTCATTAGTAGGAGTAAGTATGCGAGTTCCTTTGCGTTTTCCGCGTTGAGTTTCCTATACAAAAAGCGGCTGACTCCAGAGCAGAGAGACAAATTTATGGGCAAAGTGCCTTCCAGGAGGATCCTCCTGCCAGACATGCCGCGGGAACATCTTTCCAACACTTACTTACACGCTTTAAAGATCGGATTTAGATAGATATTAAATAAATATTAAATTGTAGATATTAGATTATGTTGAATTTGCGTTATTTCGTTTCTAAAAATTAAATGCACTTTGTTGTTGGAAATACTTTGTTGCGAGTGGAGTGTTTTTGCACTGTACAGGGAATGGGGCAAATTAAGACATTTTGAAATATTTTCTTGTAAGCTTGGATGTGATGTAAACGAATGAGTTTTTCAGACGTGTATAGTAGTCCCTCTCGGTTGGCAAATATTTAAAGATAAAATCAAGTCATTCTTGTTCTGTTTGAAAGATAAAAGTTGAAAATGAGAAGCTTTTCGCGAGCTATGAATCGGTTTTTTTTTTGTTTACGATCACGCGAGTTGGTTCGGCCTGTTGTAACTGTAAGCGACCTGTGAGGATTGATGTATGCATACAATGGTGTTGTTTTGTCCTTTTTTATTGCTACAATGTTTCATTGAATTTACTCAAGGCTAAATTGGATTGAGTACTATAGTCGTAAGTACTTTATAGTTGTTTCTCATAGTGGGCAATTAGTTGGTGACAAAATCTAGCCGCATTTTCGGCAACTTGTAAATGTGTAAGCAGTACTATCGCTGCATTTGTCTTTCACGGATTTCGGGATAAGATAATTAATTGCAGATATTCTTCACAAAGATGACTGACCAGAGTAAACGTGTAATCTAATGATAATTCATTTATACTAAAGTAATAACATTTAGAAAGTTAGCCTGTCAGACACTAACTTTCGTTATTAGATATCTTTTCATATCACTATCATTGCAATGCACACACACACTCCTGAGTAATATTCTTTAAAATTATCGCTTTCAAAAACAGAAATTTTCTTCCTGGTTATGAATTTTTTTGAAAAAGAAAAACAAGTATTTTAGAAAAAATCTCCAGAAGATGAACTAAACGGTTAGATATTAAATGTCATGTTCAAAAACAATCGAAAAATTAGTTGATGTGTCTCAGTTCCATGTGTTTATTCGCGGCATACATTTTCAAACAAACAAAGGGACAAAGTTTGTGTACAAAGAAATTCTGAAGTACACATCATCAATACATAAGAAAGAGAACCGCGAGCAAAATTTACTCGAGTCAAATTCATCCTTTCGCATTTGTTGTTGTTTTTCTGTTTGCCATTTCTGAAAGCAACTTGCAGCTTTTTGTTTGTTTTGTCGTTTTCAGTTTGTCCAGTTTTGATGTTCAGCCTGTTTTTGGTGATTTGTTTTTATTGTTATGGTTACGACTGACAACTGACGCCTGAGGGAAGAGAAGGATGGCGTTTTTACCAAGTTCCTCCGGCGGGGTGACTCCAGCGTTAGGTATGTGATATAAATAATGGTTTGCTTTGTGTTTTAATTGTCTTCTGGCAGTAACTTTATTTATATTTTTCATTAAAAAACTAGATGAAGACGCGACGCGCGCCCAACTTGACACGGAGTTCAGAGGACACAAAGACAACCTTATCAGACGGGAGGAGCTAATTTCTGCCAGTAACAGAAAGTTCGAACTATCCGATGAACTGAAAGACATCAAATTTTTCTTGGATCTCATGAGGGATCCCGAGCCGACAAGGTACGGATCAACACGCAAATAATATCCACGAAGTTTAAAAACATCTTGATTCCAACCTCGTTTTTTATTGAAGGAACACCTACTGTTATATTTTATATTTCCTAGGTACTATGGAGCTGCTTTCATTCGAGGGTTAATTCGCCAAATTTACGAGTTTGAGAGGAAGAATCCAATGATCTCGTTTTTACCTCATACTGAAACTTCTACTTCTACTTCAGTTGCTATATCAACTTCTACTTCTTGTTCAGCTTCTACATCAACTTTTAACTACGACCATTCAGTTTCTATGTGCGATGACGGCAAAGAAGAAATACTCCCATGGGGAAAATCCTTTGACCCTGCCAAGTGTACTTTCGAGTCGTGGAGCCATCCAACCTCAGAAGAACTTCCGAAATCAACGAGGCCAACACAAGACAGAGAAACTACGCAAACTCCAACTCCTTCGGGGTTCGCTGATTATGGAGGGCAGGCTAGGCCTCCCATCTGTGGCACGACCTTTCAACCGTCACTTAGGCCACAATTTCCACCACAACAACCAATTTGGTACACTGGAGCTTATCAGCCACCTGCGTTAATTCCAAGATTTGGTGGATCTAGAATGCATTCTCCGATCAGTACTTTTGTTCCAAATTACGGTCATCTGGGATTTTTGATGCCACCAGAGCCTGTAACCTCCACACCAGTCTCAACCTTTACACAGCAAATGTATCCCAGCTGGTTTCAAACCCCTCAATATGGCACTGCCCATCCAATTTATGATCCTTTCCAGGGATCCTATCGTTTTCATGCGAGTCCTGCTCCTGCTGCGGCAGGCTACTTCGGAGGTGGCCCTGCATATGGCCTTCCTTCACAAGTCAGAATGGGTAGGCCTTACAATGAGAAGTACACACCGCCGGCCGGAGTTGCTTCGAGATCCAACCAGAAGAACCCGAGACCTAACTTCACACCTCGGAAATCTTGGTACCTCAACAATCCCCGCATTGACAACGTGCAAAAACCAGCGATCAAGTCATTTGGAAAGTGTACCTTACCAAGAGGCGTCAAACCCAATCCAACGCCAATGGGAAAGTTGCGCGAAAAATTGACGAAAGAGAATTTCGGAGTTTTCAAGCTTGGCCAGTCCAAAGTGATTCAACAGAATTTTCCCGATACCAGTCCAGCGCGCTTGACCCCATCCCATGGTGAAAACTCCAGCGATTCATCCAACACGGTCACATCTGCAGGAAAATCAAAAGAGTCACAATCAGATAAATTACGTATTTTTGCAAAAGAAATACTGAAGATGCCGTTGAACAAAAGGAGCAGGGAACAGTTACTTAAAAATCCAGACAAATTAAGTAAGCTTGTGGAGGGTATCGTGCGTCAGAATGATGGTGATGGTGATTCCAGTGTTGCTGAGAAAGCCGACGAAAACCCTAGACAAATGAAGAAAGGGGATCGAAGTAAGATGACCAACACACAGGAGACAAAAGACGGGAAAGTGAAGCACTCTCAACCTGGGGATAACAGGAGCAAAATCGGATCAATGAGTAAGAGTGGCAGGGAAAATGGAACTAGCAGTAATGGTCGACAAACCGCATCATCCAGCGGTTCTCTATGCAAAACTAAGAATACAGCGGATCTGGGGTCCAATTCTGTAAGGGTATTACGTTCTGCCGTGAAGAAGAAGAAACCTGATTCCCAAACTAGAAAGAAGGAAGTTCCACCTATTAAAAGCTGGAAACGGATCAAATCCTTGGTTTCGGAGACGGAGAGTGAAGAGGAGGGTGGGAAGAGCCTTCCTGATTCTACAAGTAAACCGATTAATGAACCAATCGTTCATAAGAAATTGACCAATCAAGAAATAATCTAGAAAGCAATCGATGAGATAGTTGAAGAGAACGGGATTAAGTATGGAGATAAACTTGAGAAGCGAAACCTTAACCCTTTCAAACCGCGAATCTCTAAGGAAGGTCGCCAAATCGTTGGACCGAACGACATCATTATTTGCAAAGGAGTTCCGAAAGTTGGGTTAGCAGTAGTTAAAATTGAGAAAGTGGAACCCGCTGATGAACAGATTGAAGAGAACATTGCTGATGTGGAGACGATTGATTTGACGACGATTGCTGACTGATTTTCATTATTAGTGTTTATTTTTATTCTTACTTTTTTTCATATTTCTAGTACGTAGATTTCGGTCGCATTGAAGTAGTTTTAATGATTCCGGTGATTTTTGACGTGGATTAAAGCGAGACAAAACGTTTGTACATTTTGCTAAATAAAACGTGGTATTTCATAATATTAATAAAACTTATGTTTATACGTACGTGTCTGTCTGTCGTATTTTTTATCCATTATTTATTATTTTAATGAACACCATTTTAGTTTCTGATATTCATTTCTGATATTTCAGATTTTAATGAACACCATTCCAAATTTTAGTTTCTGATAATTCGTACGGATGAACTAACTGGCAGCGCAGTACAATCCAATGAAGTAGCTCTGTAACATGAAGTGTAGCCAAAACTGGTTTTCCATTCAAAAAAGTTTCAGCTTACTCGCAATTGTTCCAGTTTACAGTCTTATTTACATGAATAAATCGACTGCACTTTCCTCTTAAATAATTTTTACACTCGAGAGCGTTGCCACTCCAAACAAACACACTAGTCTTCAATCAAAGTCTTTTCTTTCATTTCAAGCCAGCGAGTTTCATAAAACAACGAGATGTTCTCGTAATGCTGGATTTCTTACAAATAAGAATTTTTTATGGATATCACCGATACTGGGGGAAAAGAGACTTCAGTTTACGTGTGTAATTTGCAATATTATTTGCTTTGGCATAACAACCGCAACAGCAACAACAACAGATAGACTGCCTTTTGCGAGTATGAGTTGAACTATCGGATAAAACTAAGCTTAAAAATATCTCACAATTGTGAAGCATTTTGTGCAGTATAAGAAGCTGTCGCATTGAAAAATTATGATCATTTTGAAACTGCTTTTGTCTCACTCAAACAAAACTACTTTGACATTAATTAAAATGAGTACTGTTCCATTTTTTCCATTTCCACTACTCCGTCTTGTTCCATTTCACAAACAACATTTCTACTACTACATACTAGTTAGTTTACTAGTGAACATGCTTACCTTATGAAAACTCATGTTTCCATTTTGGGAAACCCCTAACTTTCAATAAGCATGGACAGTAGTAAACAAACTTTTCGAGTCGCAACATTTTGTATTGATGTGAATCTTCATGTACTTCCCTTCATCACACACTCCACAAGTCAAATGGATCTCGAAGTTACTTCACATGCGCACAGAAGCCAATTTTCAGAAGCCAGTTTTTAGTAAATAAAAACAAAAAAATCCAAGTCTGTCTTTTTCTTGCACAGTCATGAGAATGGAAATGGTCACATGAAATCAAATCGTAATCAACCAATCATTAATAGTTTGAACTTGTAATAAAAAGTATTCAAAACAGGACGATAGGAAGTGAAGCTAGACAGGATGACATTTACATTGATTAACAAAAATCTTGTTTACATAATTACACATCAGTTTGTTTAGTGAAAGTCTAACTTCACATTCCTTTGTTTCCTTTGTTACTTGTTTTTGGTATAAATGTAAGTGAACACTTCAAAAGTATAAAAGTAATGTTAAGAGAAACATGGCCGCAAGCCGTTACTTGACCAACAAGCATACGCAAGGTCGTGCCTACTTACGAAGGTGCATTTAAACTTTAGTTTTTCACTTGACCACTTTCTCTTGCCACGCTATTCACAGCAGAGCCGCATGACGCATATGCATGAATCGGTTTCGATGACGTTATTTGTCGCTCTTCATAATGCAAGTTGTAAAGTTCCTGTTGAATGACTTCTGTAAGCGTTTTCTCTGCTTTTCCCAGTCCAAGTATCAGCTTTACATAAATCATGATGCGATTCGCCATTCTTTTCTTTCAACAGATAACTGTTTACAATGGGCTTTCGGTGAGTGAAAGGGATTTCGATACTGCGATTCTCTCCTCCGTGTTTTCTTCTCAACAGTGGACATCATTGGAGGTGAATAAAATTTGGTTCCGTCTCATTCAGTAAAGAAAATTAAGGAAATTAAAAGTAATTTTTATCATTATGTTACCGGGAGTGGAATCGAGGTTCAATCATTCATCATTAACTTCTGTTTTAATGTGTCCCTTGGTTTACTTGACTTTCTTGAGCTGCTAATGGAACATTGGGAAGTGCGAACACAAATATAAAATTTGATCAACCTTTCGACGAATTGTTTCTATGGGCTGTGCTCACCAAGAGGCACACTGTAGCAAAACATCTCTGGACTGGACGCTTAATCAATTTTTTGCGAAGCAAGTTGCAAAATTAATGTGTCTTTTGTAAAAGAGTATGTGGATTATGCAGCGGAGTGGAAAAAGTGGTCATTAACATTACTTGATTCCTGCTACCGAGAAGACTTCAGTATGACCAGGCAACTTTTAACTATGGGACTGAAGAACTAGGTCCAAACAAACTTGTCTCATTTGTGGATGGGAGCCTTCAATATAAAACGTTATTCATCTGTAAACGTTTTCATGGCCGCAGTATGTCCATAATTTGCGTTAAGGCTCGACTATAAATCAAAGGAATTACTAACGTTTTTCCAAGGAGCAATCAAAGCCGAAGGAAAGCTCCAAACCGCACGTTGCACATAGCAACGAACAGAATGGACAAAAGCGTGACATCTGTCAAAAATGTTCTTGAAGAATCTGCAACTTCAGTTTCCAAAAACCTACGGAACCGTCATAAATTCGGGCGAAAAACTGACTTGTCTCGGGTTGTTAGTAAACTGAATTTTGGAAAGGAAATATCGTCCATTCCAATTAAAGATGATCAACGTGACCCAGGAAACAACCGAACCCAACTGGACAGGGAGAAGGGACCTGATATGAAGGACAACACAAAATGTTTGATTGTTGCATTTGTAGACAGAAAATAAGGAAAAGATTGTGTTGCTTCGTCTGAGTCGGGTTTTGATTACGAGAATTTAGATATCCTTCACGATAATGAATTGAATGAGGTAGCTTCTGGCTTTGTTACTACAGAAAAAAACCTGACAGCTCGTCAGAAACTGTATGAGTCTCAAAAAGCCCTAGCAAAAAAGCTCGTACGACGCTTTGCCGTTTAACTTGGCTTCATTTTTTGCCTTTGGTATGTTATTAAGTAGCGAAAGCTGTAAGCGGAGCTACTTTTTAGGATTGTGCTTTCTGTCTGTCCGTCCGTCCGCGCAAAATCTCGGGAACTATAAGAAGCTCAGAGCTGATATTTGGCACGCATAATCCCCATCCTTTGAGTAAGGTCTGGTGTAAATTTAAAAATTTTTGGTCGTAAGGGTGACGAGTCGTGACGTATGCAATGCCGGTAGACTAAAAATTTTGTGATGCTTGGTATTTCTATCGTATCGAGTCGTAAGAAGGAATTGAATTTGAGGCCGAAAGAAATGTTAGTTGCTTCGATGCCCATTTATTACAGCTTACAGCTTTCGCTACTTAATAATCTTACTCATGAGAGAATACTTGTTTCAGCGAAAGTCAGTCAACGAATAAAGCTTATGAATGGAAGAAAATTGTAGCAATAGTAAGGTAGCTACATTCGTACAAACCGCATTTGTATTAATGATCATCGTGATTTTCATGGCCTTCAGCCTATTATATTTAAGAAAAAACAATCAAAGAAGCCAAAACATGTTGTAAAACGTCGACAAAAGCCTGATTTTGTTTCAATGTATCCCTAATATTTCAATTCCAAATGTTTCATTATATTTACTTAACTCTTATATTTAACTTTGTAATCCGTAAAATCCTAATATTTTTTCCGTTCAGAGTTCAAAGTTAGGCAGCGCTAACTTTTTCTTCTGGTTTTTTTCAATACCCCCCAGTATGTAGCAATAGTAAGGTAGCTACAGTCGCAGTTTACAAAATGTTGAAAATGAGGATTTCGTAGAAAATAAATTTTTATAAAATGTTCAAGTTTTATTTGTCTTAAAACATGGATAATATTAAGTACATATTTACAGTTTAATATAAAGCTAATCGTAGACTTTTAAATTGTCAAATTTGTCTTGCTTAAGTAGATCATACACCAATTGTTTTGAACTAAATTTTTTTTCATTAGCTTGCGGGTTATGTATGATTTGAGTAATTAGATCATAAACCATATTTTCTGCCTTACATTTTTCTTCATTCTGTTGCGAGTTAGATTTGATTTGATTCATTAGTTCATAAACAAATTCCCACTTCGCCCATACATCTTTATCCTTTTTTGGGTTATAATTGATATCATTTATTAAATCACAAACCTTTTTCCATTGATTACTTATTTCTTCCTCTGTGATGCGGTTAAATTTCAGTTCATTAATTATATTACAAATCTCTGTCAATGTTTTAAGTATTTCTTTAACCGTTTTTGGCCTAATACAACGAATGACTTGACTGAATAATTGTGCAGAATATCCACTTACTAATGCTACATTATTTTCATCGTCCATAACTGGTGTGGAATTAGTAGCACTTTTTAAATTCCAAAATACTAGAGTTGGAAGCTCAAATCCATTTTCAGCGAATATATGTTTCGCTAATTCAAAATTAGTTGGTAATTTTTTTGGATTAGTTTTAATTTCACCATAATTTATCTTCAGAGCTTTATTGAATTCCATGTCAGTAAAAATAAAAATTACTTTTGGAATTTCGTCGTTGGTCAAACGGTTGTCGATACACTTTTCTAGGATCAGGTTAAAAACTTTATCTATGTTAGTATCCTGTCCCCAATCCATACTTTTCATGGAATTCACTTTGTGATAGATGTTGTCTTCAGGATTTATATGTTGAAACATTGGTTCTTTTGAAAAGGTGATGCATAATGAGTTCCACGGTTTTTCAGTCATATCCATAGTAAGCAATGTAAGGCCCAACGCAGCTTCCATTGGCAAACCCTCCATTGAGCCACTTACATCACAAACTGCAATCGCATTTTTCAACAAACTGTCCGCTAGGGAAAGAAAAAACAACAAAGTATACTTTTTTTATAAGATTGATATTAATTGAACTGAAGTCTGTAATTCAAGTAGTAAGTATATATATAAATTCATTTTAAAAAATAGTAATAAAATACCTGATTTTTTGATATCATTTACAGCATTTTGCCATAGTTTTTGTATAGTTTTTTGGTCTATATCGCTCATAGGCGCATGAGCATCATCATACTCCAATATGGTCCTTACAAACTCATTAGGTTTTAAAGTGGCACCAGAAAGTTTAGTATTTGGATCGTCAACATATTGTTTAAATCTATTGTAATCATGTTTTTTAAAACTGTCTTTGTTTCGCTTGACACATTTACTTGGGACTTTATTATAATCGATACGATTCCATTGTCCAGCAGACATGGCTAATTCTGTAACACAGAGAAATTCTCTTAATGGTTTATAATAGTTTTTATTATATAGCTTTCTCAAAGTAAACACAGTAACTGGGATATTTTCCGGAATAATGTTTTCAAAAGCTGATGCATCTGTCTCGTTCATGAATTTCAACAATTCAATTGCAATTGTCGTAGCAATGAGAGTATAACGATCAAAATGCCCGTCGAGGCTTGGAGCCCATTTAGCAGCTAATGATACATCACTGTTGTTGCCATCTTGATGTTGATGATCAATCATTTTGCTTTTGGTATAATTGAGATGATCTCTGTGTAGCTGAGCTGCAAAAATTTGCGCAACTTTAATGTGAAAAATTCTATACTTCACGTCATCGTTCAACTTTTCACGAGCAAATTGAAGCCGTAATTTGTTCATAGCAGACGGGGTTAATTCGAGTCTAGTTTTCTTATAATGATCTGCAATTCGTTGATTGTATTGATCATTTTCTGTCAAATTTGTATAATCTTTTTTTATTTGCCCTGAGCTTAGTCTTTTGACATGACTGAACTTTTTCACATCACGCACACCAATGTCATCACATTCGATAAATTTATGTATAAACCCATCAAACATGACAATCATCACTAGTTCAAGTAGGTCCTTATAATAGCCAAATTTAACTAGTTCCTCCAGATTTTCATATAAAGTAAGTGGATGATATTCATATAAAGACAATAAATAAAGACAATGATAATATTGAAACTTTATCCCTTTACCACCTCTAACATCTGGAAGGGATGCCACTAATTTTAAAGTATTAAGGTTGCTTTCATTCCAAGATTTTTCAAGCTTATCTATTACATATTCCTTTTCTAACCGTTGAATAACTTTAGTGGAAAAATCAACACAACAATCACCAGAAGAATCAAACGTAGTTGCTCCATTTTCGGTTACTATAACTTTAGGGATTTCCTTTCTTTTGTTTTTTTGTGAAATTGTAGAATCAACAGCCTTCTCATTATGAGACTGTATATAACGATCAACTGTTGTCTGAAATACTTTTCTTCTTTCTTCTTCGGTAATAGAAACAACCAAAGAATCTTTGTTGCTAAGAACATATTTATCGAAAAAATGTTTCCTAAACATATTTTATTTCGTTGATTAAAAGTGTAGTTGTTACTCCTGTAGAAACAATCTACACAATGAAGCTTCTGAATAAAATGTTTGGCCATCTTAAAGCAGTCTGTCATAATAGAATATGCCCATTTACAATGAAGTTACAGACAGTAACGTACAGAGCTAGTATATACAATGTATGCGTTTTTTACCGGTGTTATGCTTTGAAGTTATTGGAAAGTACTTTTCTCATATCAGTATTCAGTATCAGTGCTGTTCTTATATACAACTGTTTTAGCATAAGTATAAGTATAAGAAAGATTGCCACTACTTTTGTAACTCGACCTGATAGCTAATTCTAGTAAATCGAAAATACTCCCTGGTGAGATTCTGTGCTAGAAAATAAGGTATAAGGATCGAATCCAGGTCAGGTCAATGAGTTAGTAATTTTTTT
>JAAXOA010001133.1:0-17294 GCA_036561885.1 Salina celebensis
TATCCGCCAGCTCTGAAAGTTTTCTCCAAAATACCAACAAACATTCTTTGCTACGGGTGCTACAATTGAAAAAGTTTATTAAATTTTCAGACTTTTAAGAATGTTCGTTATTGGTTAACAAGTTTTGTCGCCGCCGCATTGAGCTATAGATTTTTAGGTAGTAGCTGTAGCAACATGTATCTGCCAATCAATATTTCAATATAGCATTCCAGCCAGGAAAGGGAAAAAATATATACTTTGAGTTTTGTTCGTTTTTCCCATACTCAGATATCACTCTCTCCATCGTTTGCTATTGAACATGTAGTCAAGGCCAATAATATTCTATCTGTATGAACGTTCCATTGCCATAAGCTACAATTTTACTTTCCACCAGTTCTCAAAGCTTTTATGCCTCCCAGCGCACAACTTCCTACTTCGCTTCGTTTGTCCTCTTTATCAAAGGTTAAACATGAGAAATGCGAGCGCCTACCTGATATCTAACTTCAAACTCTTGTGTTCTTAAAAACAAAACGAGTGTTTCACAGAATAATAAAAAAAATCTTAGCTCAGCTTTCTCCGAAAAGAAATTTCTCTGCTACTTGACGTAAAACCTCTTGTTTTCCCCGAAAAAAAACTTTCTACGCCATAAGCCCACCGTTTCCTAGTTTCCTAGATACTTTTATATAGACGCCATACAAAACCCAATACAATTTGTTTTTATATGTATACTTTAGGCTTACCGAGTAATGAAATGATCCAAACTATCCAAGAATTATCTTGTCACGTTAATTTCCGAGATCATGTTTCGTACTATAAAAACTGTTCCTTTGAACATCACAAAAAAATAACTCACACTAAGAACAGCTTTTATGTTTTAATTTCTCATGTTTGCAGTTGCAATTCCCAATATAATATATATGTTTTCCAGGATAAGCGTGGAAGGCGAAAAAACTAAATGCTATGAAAAGCAAGGGAGGAAGGGAGTAGTCGTCACACTTTCAGTATTTTCATGTTCTCCAATAACACTTCGCGTTTTTTCCCGATGAGCTTCTCTCCCCAGCTAGACTCGTGCCGCGACTGTTGTTCGAAATGATAATCGAAATTCTGTCATTTTCATCCCCTCTCTGAGTCTTCTTCCTTCCTGCCAGTTGGTTTTTAATTCAGTACGCGAGAGAGATGGAGAAATGGCATTGAGGCAAAAAAACGCACTGCGAGTTTCATATCGGGGTTTTGGTTAGATGTGCATGCACAAAACGGAGGACATCGAACCCTCCTTCTCTTGAAATATTGTTTTGTGAAACTCCACCACACACACTACTCGCTGCTAGTTTGATGTCAGCCCTATTTGCAGAATGATTACAATACACACACTTCTCATGAAAATTTTCAGAACGGTTCACAAGGGATTTCATCTCCAGGCAAAAAAAGTGCAGCGATGAATTTAACGCATTGAGAAATGCATGAACGAAGAGTTTTTCTTTTTGTTCTCTTCCTGCTTCCAGGATTTTTTTTTTCACAGGCACACACAAAAATGCAACAATTCCATGTTTCAATCTCAACTGGAGAATGTGACACTTTTTTTATATTTTCTTAAAGTTGAACTTGAATTTGTTTTTGGTTTTTTGTTACATGAACACACTAAAAAACGTATATTATAAATAAAATTAGGTTTTACATGTCCATGAATGTGTTTTACGAGGTTTTCAATGCAAGTTGCAAGAGAAGAAAATGCAACACAGGCATCCTCTTTTCAGTCTTCTCTCTGCTGGTGCCACTTGCCAACTAAAACAGACACCATAGTTTACACGGAGTCTTATCGTATGCTAATGGAGACGGATGAAAATTCTCTAGGCTTTAGCCCAAAACACACTTTTAGGTAGGCTCCTCACAGTTTTTAATACACACGGAGAGTGTTGCATATGAAGCATATACGGGAAACGATGTCCTTTAAAAGCAGCCCAGCTAACAGTGTAAATGCAAGTCTGCATGAGTCTTATGTGCTGTGAGTGAACTCACAATCAGTGAATGGATATGAAGAAAAAACTGCTGGTAAAATTTTATTTCACTGGGGGCTGCTCTTTGGCTGTAACTTGGCAAGGGAAGTTCTCTCCGAGAGGTTGAGACGCAACCAATATGAAATCCTGCTTTTTGTTATAGAGACTCTAGCTGAGAAAATACATGAATGGGATTGTCTCTTGCAAAGGAAAATGTTGTATAAAACTATGCACATGTTTCAGGGAATCGACGAGGATAGACCTACACACATTCACAACCAAGACTCTTTTCCATTCTCTTCGATTTCCATCTTGGTGTGTATTCTCATGATCGCCATCTCAGTGGGCAAAACTTGCTGTTTTTCTCGTCGTCATCAACAACTTCCTCTTTGGGTCTCAGCTGCTGCTGGCTATAAGATTCTTTTCGCCTGCACATGGAATCTTTTGTAAAAACTAGGGATGTATCTATACAAAAAAAAAATCCTAAGGAGCTATTATATATGATGAGAAACACTTTGAACAAAACATTTTTTTACATGGCTCCCTATACAATTTTTTCATAAACAGTATCAACTTTTTATTCTTATGATTCAAAAAAAGGTTTCTCAATATGATGCTGGAAGTTAATCCAGAAATATGTACATGGACAAAAAGTAAAGTACCTGGTGTAAACTACTAAAGGTTACTCATCCTGGTCCTTTTTCATAAAGATGCACATGAAAAATATAACAGCTTAACTTTTTTACTTGAAAAGTAATAAGGTTAACATACTTTAGTTACTGATAAGATTTTTTCTTACAAAGAATCTCAGAAAATCTAGTAAAGGTTTATCTTCGAGAAAGAAAAAAAATAAGCAAAAATTTTCTATTGCATTGGTAGCGCAATTGTCCGCACTCAATTTGAAATTGTTTACAATTTCTTGTCTTCATTCATGGCTTTTGGCATTAGAAGGAAAAAGAGGGGCGAAAATGTTGGAAATGCAATAAGGATGGTAATTTCTTTTTTTTCCGAAGGTTTTTCAGCCGACTGTGCAATACCGTTTAGAATCCGTTTTCATTAGAAAAATAGCTTGAATACAAAATGTAAACACATAAAGCACGTAAATGGCTTATGTTGAGACTTCAGAGCAACAGCAGCAGCAGTTGGAGAAGCATGTTTTTTTACGCTTGTAGAATGAATGTTGATGGCTTTTAGTTGTTTATACTGAATCCTACGTTAGTATTAGAAAAAGATATTATTCCTATTCATGACAGTCTTGTCATGTGAGGATAAAAAAAGTTGGTTTTTTGTATGAGCTTTCGTTTTTAGCCGAGAAGAAAACCGTTTCATATTTGGAGAAAAGAAAAAGGGAACAAGTTTGTAATCAAAATAGTGGCTGTATAAAAATGGGGAAAAACTGAGAGTTTGATGATGACGATATGACCATTTTTGTTTCAATGTGTGACATATGTATGGATATGCACTGTTATGAATGACTAAACTAATATAATAGATCGTAAAATGATTTTTTTACAGATAGTCTCTCGCATCTGCTCACTTTTTTAACATCTCACTTCTCACTGTCGACTGACGAACTTTTAGGATTGTCTTTCCTAATTTGAATGCGCAACTGCAGATTCCATGAAAAAGTATGAGTTGTCAAATATTCTGCAAGTTTCCTATTGAGCAAAACCAATCAGTCATTTTGAAGCCTGTGTTAAATCCAGGATTTTATACCTACTGTAGCTGCGTGCAACTTTTGTGTCAATGGGCTGGATAAAGTTGATTTGTGATTTTTGTAAAAGGGTAAGAATTATTCTTTACACAAAAATTAATTCGACATGAAAACATGATTGTGTTGTGGACACTGAGCTTTGCAAATCAAATGATAATTAAATTGGCTCCCCTACTCTCTGGAGACTTTTGTATCAAGATTTTTTTTTTTTGGATTTCACTTTTGCCTCTGGAGAGTCGTCACATTTTTCATTGTATCAGTCCCATTTGTGCGAGCATTTTATAAATACGACAGAATTCACCATTATATGGAATGATTGTGTAATGATCCTGGTGCCACGCGGCTGGTCTTGCAAACTTAATACAAAAAAGATTTCAACGTGTCTACTTCCTCGTCATAATTTTCAAAACTTTTCCACGAAAATGGAGACGAGAGGTTGTTCAATGTGGAGACAAGATGAACAACTTGTGTTCTTTTTGGCATTTCGAAACTGCGGTGGAAAGTAGTTTCGGGATAACAGCTCGTAGGCTCTTTTCTGACCTCGGCCTGGTTTAGTATCGGGGAAAGTAAAACCCGCAAAATAATGCTACATGTAACGTCCCAGGGAAAAAACATACCAAATGATGCAGAATGCAAAGCCTTAGTGGGAAAACATTTTACCCGTACACAGTCGGACTACACTAAAACATGTAATGTATATATTTTCGGAGAGAAGGCTAGCTACTCTCCTATCGAACCAAATACCAATTTCAGCCGAAAATCTCACATTTCTTTGAATTGAACCGAGAAGTGTTAGAAACATGGTAGCTTTTGGCAAACAATATCTAAATACATACATATTTCCCATCTAGGGCTAGTGTTCATTTTCAGCCTAGTTGTGATTTTTTTTTTCATTATTTTTTATGTCGACATATCATTTTCCCCTTTAATAAGGCCATATTTAGGTACCCGTTACGGAGAAGTTAGGCTAGAATCTTTTCACTAGTTTGATTATTTCCTAGCTTTTAAAATCAAGTACGTTTTGAATCTTTCAAGCGAGTTGAGAATGAAAATCTATTCCAGAGCTGACACGACAACCAGTACAACTGATATGATCTTGTGACCCCATCAATGTTCTATCATGCAGAAGACAACCCTTCAAATTCAAGTTTTTCCTATGCTGATTCCCAGACCAAGAAACAAGAATACGAAGAGAAAATCTGTCCGACAAAGTATAACATTATCTTCGTTAAGAAACACATGCATTGATTATGTAACCACAAAACCTGAGCTGTATAATTTTTTTCGATCGTCAATGAGAGTCTATCTCATCGTTGGCCATGTGTATTTTGCATTTATACATAAAAGCACTACCTTATTTAGGCTTCTATTTGGTTTTTATTGGTTTCATGAGTCTCACCGGAACAGAGAGGATCTTCAGTTCAAAGGATACAGCGAGTGCTGCTGAGTAATCTGAAGTTGACTTGGTTTTGAAGACACCTGTGCTGGTCAACCGAGATATCAAGATCAGTAGAAGAATAGATTCTTCATGCTTCTAATGTGAAAGCTGACAAGGCTTTTATTTTGATGTACGAGACTCATTTTCAGGCTGGTCGTCTCGGCAACAAAGATGCTGGCTCGGTTGTTACAGAACGCTATGAAAATTCGGTTGTTATCATGCAAATGACTTTTTTTGTATTGTTTCATGCGCATCAGGAATTAACTTGCGAGAAACATTAGTACCGCTTATTTTCCAACTGGATTTTGGTCCAAATCTGTTTACGGATATTTAGAGCCATAGCGACACAAGGATAAAGACACATTTTAGTTGAAACACAACATTGTATGTTGTTATAATGTACATTTTATGATGCACATGCGTCATATGAGAAAACCTTTCACGATAGATGATGGAAGACGCACAGCATGAGGTTTCATAATTGTAATCTTTGTACGTTTTTTCCTTGTACTAGTATGTACACATTATACAATCTGTTTGCGCAACAGCACAGTTTAAAATGGAAAATCTTGGATTGGAAAGATTAAAGTAGGCGATAGGGAATCGTATAATACCGTGTCATACCTGGTTGACAATACGAGAACCTTTGAATCTGTTCAAGACGAAGACAAATGTCACTACTTTTCGGTTTAGACGTTCAAGAGGAATCTTCAAGTACTTTTTTTTTGTCCGGATACCCTTAGTCATCGTGTTTTACTTCGGTCAAGCGTGTCTTACAAAAGGGCTCATTACCATGATTCGATAGGACGTACGTAACGCATAATTGGAACCTCGAGGATTTTCCGTACCTTCGACTTAATCTTTACGAAAACCCCAAATGATTACGGTTTTTAGTTTCTTTCCAATGTTCAGCGCTTCTATTTGCATAGTATGGATTGGGGTTACTAAAAGCATATAGAAAAGTGGCGAAGTAATTGACTCCATGGTAAGATGGTAACCAACAAAAGTAGCTAGACAGACAGACAGTCGCCTGGAATTTCATAAAGTAAAATCTAGCATCTTAGCCTTTTTCAAAGGATAATATTGATAAATAAGCTGTATGTGACCGGACTTGAACTTGTGTCTCCTCCTCGTCAGAGAAAAAGGGTCTATTTTATGTTCTCAAGTGGTTCAAGAAGTCCATCAGAGCAAACAGTACCAGCAACACCACCCTTTTTCTTACTATCACCAATCTCAACCAGAGAGTAATAAAAATTTCACAATAATCCACACACAAACAGACAGACTCAGAGGAATACACTCTGAAAATTATGGGTGAATGCATCATGTTGTGGCATGTTTTTTCTCTGTCTCTACACAATTTGTAGAGATCTTTGTATCCTTAAGAAACGCACTAGTGTGCAGTTGCAATCATTATATCTAATAGGGCTTCTTCATGAGCTACATTTCAAAATTATACTAGATTTTCTTGTCTACTTGAACAAGAAATGATCGAGTGTGGCTAAGTATGGAAACTTGGGTACTTCTAAGGAAAGTCAAAGGGCAACCAGCCAACCCTATTTTCTCATGTGTCGTTCAAAACCCCTTGAAACGTGAGCGCTCCAACGCTCGGTAAACTTCAAGAAGAATGCCATGACGTTTTCTCATCAAAATAATTTTTCTTGCGAGTCATTCCAGTCAGTGTCAGAAGCAAGTTGCATAGTTTCTAAATTGGAAATGGTACATCTTCCACTCATGCACATAAAAGCATATTCTTTATTGAGAAAAAAATACTTCAAGTAGTTACAAGAAAGTTTTTTATGAAAATATAACCTGTTACAAGAATCGTTTAGCTTCAATATATTCTCAACAATCTTTACATTTAATCAAGAACAATTGGACGGAAACTAAGATACATGGATGTCCCCTCATTTTAATAGCCATATATTATTCAAACGTTTAATTTGAAATATTCTTGTCGACTATTNTTTTAATAGCCATATATTATTCAAACGTTTAATTTGAAATATTCTTGTCGACTATTGTCTTGTTGCATGACGGTGGCACATTGTCCGCACACAGCTTCCATACTCATTGTTCCCAAATGGGCATAATAGCGAGGGGGAAATGTAAACAACAAAATGTAAGCATGAAAATGATTAAGAGTAAAATTGTACCCAACATCCGTTCAGGAACATCAAAGTACGTAACGTAACATCACTTTTATAATGCCATGGACCTTGGGTTGGATTACCCGAGCATAATGGTTTTTACACCAAGATCATTTTCTCTTTTTTTATCCAATTCCTTGTTCCAATACGTTTTTTTGAGTTATTGTCCACCTTAAAGTTTTGTTTGGTTCCTTATGGCAGAACTGTAGATGTTTCCATTCTTTAACAGGTTTCAGATTTTACATCTTTATGTATTTTTCTCTTTCTCTTGCAATTGTAACTCGCAGTTGCAGCTGGATCACTGCGTGCTTAGTGTTGGTTTGATGGAGCACACGGATTTCTTGTAGAGGTGTAGCCAAAAACATTTTTAAGATGGCAATATATTTGAAAACGTTCTTTTCTTTCATGTCATGCTCATTTCTTCATGAGAAGGCCAAGATGGAAATCAGACATCGGAGAACTGAATAGAGTAGGAAATATTGTTCTCAGTGTTGCGCTTTCTTGTACGTTTATGCAAGGTAGGAAAGGTGTCTTAGTGAATGCAATTGACACGCTGGATGCAACACGACCAGGAATATATCATTTTGTAAGTTTTTCCACCTCGCATTTGCATTTTGTTAGAACCACCTCTCATAATCGCTTTGAAGAAAAAAAAAAACAGTGAATTCCATTCTTAACAATTTACAATCACATCCGAGCAGAAAAAAAATACTTAAGAATTAGTACAGTGTTACAGGCCGCAGCAATTTTAAGATGAGTGTGTAACCCGAAGAGAAAATTTCATTACGTCATGAATCCTCTGAAGAATCTTACATGAAAAAAATATATTAAAACATGGCTTGAATAGTAAAAGCAACGCGTTCCCAGGCTAGTGTAGCGTGTCCTTATGCGTGGTGAAAATGGATAGGAATCTTGCTGTGTGCATGAAAAACTCTTCAAAGGAAATGTCTCCCGTAAGGAAATAACACGTGATTGTAGTTAAACTCAGCCATTGAGGTTTTCGTACAAAACTCTTACTCTCTAGATGATTCTGCGAAAGATAATGTCTGTTAAACATTTTAACTTTGTGTGTAATCAAAGATAGTTTGTATGGGATTTAGGAAGATTGAGAAACATCATTACTCAATATGGCCATGATTTTTTTTGTTTTGAAATGACATCTAAAACGTGTTTTCATATAGCACTCTTATGAGGCATGAGATTGTTTTTGAAGTTTCTAGCAAGGCGGATGAAAGGTTCAGGGTCGAGCTAACTAGATCGTTTATATGATGGATGGTGGTGTGATAGAGAGCAATTTGTGTACACAATGTAGTTACATATGCAGAAAGATTGCAATCATTGAAAATAAGATGTCAACTTCCTAAGGCATCACATTTTTTAGGGAGTTTGCTGTAGTTTTGCAATGTTTACGATGAATCTGATACAAATATACAAAGGTTAAGAATTGTTTTCCATGTTATATGATAATGAGCACATTTATTGCAAAATTTTACATAACACGAGAAAACAAACGTGCGTTTGGTAATGAAGTTAGAAAGATATTTTGTACACAAAGAATTGTTAGTTGAGTTAAATTACAACATAAAAATCGGTATATAAGCATCACAAGGTAATCAATCTCAAGACCGTATTAATGACCATTATCCCAAACTGGGGGACGCATTAGTTTTGTCGAAATGTTCAAAATATTAATACTTAATGGCAAAAGGACAATAACTGGTTAATGACTTCATCAAAGATCATAACAAACATACAGAAAATGAGAAAAGAAATCTTTCCTACATTCATCGTCTGCATGCATGACAAGGAACGAGGTTACAGAGATAACTAAATAAGACACTGTACCGGAAGATATTTATGTAAATACTCTGAAAATATACTGCATTTTTATGACTGCACATGAATTGGACGAAAATTAGCAGCAATTATTACAAGTGTGAAGTATCTGGAGTTCACAACCTTTTAATGACCTTCCAGCATAAAATGTAAACAAGTCAGTGATAAAAAATCACTGGATGTAAACACGTGAAAACTAACTTTTAGTTCAAACTTTAAAAATACTTGGCAAAATCTCTGACTAGCCAAAAATACTTGTGAAATTCTCTTCTATCTCTGCCATCTCCGCTTATCTATTTACAATTAAACCTTAAAGATAATCCGTAATATTTTCATGCAAATTTTTACCATTGCTCATAGGAAAACAGCCTATGTGTATACTTAAAATACCATAAACTATTGAAAATCATCACTACAATATTTTTCTCGACTACATGCACGCATTAAATTACCGCAGAAAAATCTTCTCACGCATTTTTCCCCTTCTCACTCTAACAACTGCGACAATCCGAAAAAAAACTGGCTTGCTAGAAAACGCATTACAGTTCTCAAAGAAAACTCGTAGATCACCCTCCATACAGGCGTACGATCATCAGTCGATCTCTCCACGTTTCTTCCCTTTCTTTTGTGCACCACCACATGCACTCTGTCTGGAGCACACAATATTTTTTCCCCTCCCCCTATGAAAAAGGATTTTTAGTTGAGCTCCTTCAGCAAAAAAAAAATGTGAGCATTAAAAGTCTAGGGAGAGCTCCTCGTTTCGTAGATAAAACTGAACGAGCACCGTAATTACGACTGCTAAGAAGGAGACTTTTGACAGGAGTGAAATAAGGGGGAACTAGAGACTGAATAAAAAGTTGCTGCTAAAAATCCAGGAACAAGTTTTATGTAATGCAAGACCACTGTTTTAATGCCTCACTTTTCTCCCGTGTGGATTCCCCAGAAAACGGTACAACATGGCTTTCCATGGAGTAGCTATGGTGTAATATTTGTAACGTGATCGGAGGACGACAGAAGAGGAGACGGAAAACAGCAGGAGCAAACACAGAAAGCTTGTTCGATTTTTTGTCGGTTGTTTTCTCATCCGTCTTTGTTCTTTACTAAGGGAAAAGGGAAGTTTGGATAGTGTACAGCCGAAATAAAACCATGCGAAGAGAATGTTTTTTAAAAACTACGGTGGTTAAACAAAGACTTGCTAGAGAGGAATGGAATGAGCATCCAGACAAAAAAATGATGATGGAAGAGAAACGAAGAGGATGTGGAGAGTCGGTCTCTCAACTTCTTTGATAATCAGAAGAAAAATAGTGATGTGCTATATTGCCTCAACGGTGTCAACAGATAGAAGCGTGTGATTATACGGAATGAAAACCTACTCAGATTTTTGTTTTAACGGATGTAGATTTCGTTTCACACAAACATAATATTCCTTGTAGGATACCAAAAACAATCGGCAACACTTTCAGTTCTAAAATGCGTACTTGCATGTAAATCTAAGCTCAGCGAGCGATACTGCAAACAGATACTCCTTGTCATACAATTTCCGTTTTAAGAACATGAAGCTTCCATATGGAATCAGTTCACCCCACTAAGAGTTTTATGTAACAAATTTTCCTTCTCATATAAAAATCCTGTACAAGTGTAAGTTGAAACTTTTAAACGAGTAAGGTGCATTGGAGTGGGTTGAAAAATCAGTCGATAACACTGTATACGTCAAGGTTTCATCTTGTGTTTCGTCTAAAATAGGTTTTTTTTATCCGTGCACACACGCTCATCTTTTTTTCGTACAAAATGTAATGTTTACAACTTTGATCGTAGACAAAGAATTTGAGACTGGTCTGGTCCTCCCAGGTTCCCTGCTGCTTGCATCGTCGACTCCGCTTGAGGGCTTGCCGATAACTGAATAAAAGTCTCCCATCAATTTACCTACACACATGAAAACAAGAAAAGAAAATCTTTTAGTTCATCACATAAGCTTATCTCAAAACATATTAGAATCTAAGTGCATTCAGCTATTTCAAAACGTATTTAATTTATTCTGTATATTCCACTTAAAGTAATCACGAGAGAATCAGAAAATAAAAATCCTTCGCGAGATATCCAACACCAAGTTTGAACAGAAGGTCTCGTCTTGAAAAATAGTTTGTTAAATATACTTTCCACATAGGGCATCATCAAGTGATCTCTTTTGTTCCTATGTAATTGTATTTTAAACCTTTAAAAAAATAAATAATAACTACTACCCCAACCACCACCACAAGCCATCATCCAAAGTACTCTTGTAATCATTACGTTCAGCAATCGCTGCGTAAGAATTGGTCGAGAAGTAGTTATTTTTTTGATTTCATGAAAAAAAGCGTAATGCAAGCGAAAGAAGTACTTGGGGAGAACAACAAAGGGACCGTATTTTTATCTATATTTTGGATACTTGGTCGTGATCCATTAATTTTATACATGGTACACACACATGGACCAAAGAATAGTTACGATCACCCGAAAAGCCTACAGCTACAGACGATCCATCGACAATTACATATTGCGTAAACGCCCCTTGAAAACTTCATCGATTCCCCTCAACTTTTACTTGGTAGAAAGCATGAGTAAATTTAGTGGGGCAATATGGAATACAATTAATTAAAATGATCTAGCAAGCTGTAAGCAAATTTCAAGCCTTTCAAAGTATTGATCCAAAGTTTCCTTGCGTGTATACTGCCTTGGTGATTTCCGCTGTTTGTCTATGCGCTCCAGACTCGTCGTGAATATGATCAGATCGATACACCAATTTGAGCTTGTTTTTTTCATACACAACTGAAAACCGTCATTTCGTCTCCGTGAAAACTCGCTTGATAGACTTCCACTAAACAAAGGAACCCTTTTTTTCTTATAACCATTTTGAGGGAGATTCAATAATAATATGCTTTAAATAATATTATGCACCATTGTTACAGCATAAAAGCCTGTGTGGTATATGGTCATCGTCTGTCTGTCGTGTTTCCACTCTGGTGTACATCCTCCTTTTCCTACTTTTTTTTCTATTGAGCTTTTTCATTACTCTATCCACTAGGGATTCCTTCTTTGCATTTGCAATATCATATATCATATCATATTAGGTCTCTGGTTGACTTTGTCTATGAAAGGTTGATTTTTCTTTTCTCTATCCAGTAAGATGACTGTTGCTTCCATTGTGTTTATATTTTTCAATATTATTACACATACCCCTTTTTTGATAGCTGCAGTTTTTGCTGGCTCAATGCAAGTGTTCAATTTATGCTTTGTGAATATTCTCTTCTGTTTCTACTGCGAAACAGTCGAGAGTTTACATGGGATACTATTTCCTACCCAAATGCAAACTGCTTACATGCTCATTATAAACCTCTCATCGTCAGTTGTCGATAATGCGGACGACTATTTTGCAGGGGGTACTCTTAATAACACAAGTAAAACCAGGCCTTTTGTTATATTTTGGATTTAATCTAATGGTATAATGTGACATAAAAATGGTTGTTAGTTCGGTGAGGTAGAAAGTAAAGTGCGACCAAGATGACGTGCGTTTCATCATAAAACTTTTGGGAAAGCGATATAATGCTGAGGGAACATCCTGGGTTGTAAAACGCAGACTCAATTGTGAATTAAAATGATGTACAGCAGTTTTTACAGTTAACTCGTCCACAGCATAAAAGTGTAAAAAATACAGCTTTGCCAGGATTTTGTATCCGATCTGGAAGCCCATTTCATTGTCAGTATGCATAACACTATCGATGTTTTATACACTTTTCTTGTAGGGTATAAAGTTGCTTCTTGAAAAGGAACCAAGAAAAAGGATCTCTTTCCTAATGACTAAGTCCCTCTTATAATCGCATTTCTATTCAACTTTATTGCATTTTTGACCAATTCCGTGTGATCGCTGTATTTTATCCATTTCTTTGCCGTTTTAAGGCCATTTTTTAGGGTTCTTGTCGTTTTGAGCTGGTAGCAGTATGAATTCTGAATTGGGGGTGTATATATGAAAGCCTTTACAACAAGTTTTATTTCTCGCGTAGTAAAACCTTTTTGGAGTGAAATATAGCAAGCAGTGGAGGAATATTTCTCGTGTTTTTTTCTTGCGATGAAGGTCACCATTGATATACAGTGTGCAATTGAGCAACATCATAAACCCAACAATATCTTCTCAATTGATCCATGATAGAAATACACTTCAATTCTGCAAAGGTTTCCTAATATATTTTTATGCTGGTATTGTGAAGTGATCCTTTTTTCTTGAGGACAATCATTTATAAAAATATGAAATACAATGGTAGGAAAAAGAGAATGCATTCTGGATGTAATAAAACTTTACAAAAAAGCGACAAAATGTGCATGCGTGCAATAAAAACAACAATCTACTGTACAAGTACTGGACTATAACACGATCATTCATTAATGAGCACCGACTTATTAACAATTGCAACATTTAAAATGCATACAAATATTAAAAACACAAAAAAGGAGTACGAAAAGAATACTTTAAATAATAAAAAAAACAAGAGTAGCCATACATCTAACAGAGTGAAAATGAACCGAACAAGGTGCGCAACACCGTAACGCTAACAAAAACACACAAGATACAATGAGATGTTGTATCCAACTCTATTCTAAAGCACCTATACGTCAACGTGTATCCGACATTATGCATTCCAACTTGAGCATTCAACATTCTCGTGTAAAATTCTTCAGGTATTTCTTGTGTAGGTGTAGAAACACACAAAAGAACAGAAGAAACACACATGCAGCTTGAGATTTTTGATGATGTCGTTTCTTTGTGTTCAACTTTTTCTTGTCCATTTACCCGTAACAGTTCATCAGGCGAGACATCAAAATATAAAGGAACAAAAAGGCAAAAAAGCCCATAGAGTATTTGGACGGCTGGCTTAGGCAGGCTTAACAAGTTGTCGCCTTATAAATTGTTTAAAGTCTCAACAGGAAACGACCGGCATCTCGGCAGATGAGGTATTAGCTTTGCTTTTGGTGGAAGTAGTAGTATTATTGTTCGCAAGTAAATCCGAAATTTGCTCGCAAGAGGACGAGGTTCGAACTGATAGAGGGCTAGTCCCAGCTATTCTCTCACTGGGGAAAATGGAAATTAGGTCAATGAAGTACTTACCCAGATGGGTGCATATTGTCGAGATTTGTTTTACGTTATGGATTTTAAACCCACTTGCATTGCTATCGGGTCTGAAATAAACAATTAAATCATTCTTGATAAACATTGAATTGTATAGGCATCAATTACTAACACGATGGTATACTTCTAGAAAACTTACATTTTCGACTTGGAAAGGGCTCCCATATTGATTAGCGACATGATCGCGTTATTCATAGAGTCGAGAGAAAGCGATCCATAATACTGACTAAGTCTACTGTTAAGTTTTTGTCTCAATGTGGTTTGGCACAGTTTCCCGAATGACTTGACCTCCAGAGGGGTAGTTGCTGGAGTTGTGGTATTTACATTAAGAAGCGTTGTCGTTACAGCCCAGTAGGAGATTATGAAAGGTGCAAGAGCCCTCTTCAGGCAACACTTCAAATTTGTAGGTTCAATCTTGAAGTTACTGTTTCTGTCGCGGTCCAGTATTAATGTATTCCATGTTTCCGTTACAAACACAACTTCCATTAACTCAACTCCTCGCTGACTGACGAAATCTTCACTGAGCAGTTGGCGCAATGTGATGTACTCTTGGGTTTGCTCGTGGTTTGGCGAGATTCCGACATCGTCCATTGGTTCATGTGGAACAGGGGTTTTGATAGAGGACGGGGGAAGGGCATGATGGGGCTTGGAAGTTATCAAAGCCGCCAAACAAAAGGGGACGATAAGGTAAACTAGTTGATTGCTGTAATGCTGGAACTGCATGCATGTTATTACTTCGTTGTTGTCCTGGTTATCCAGATTAAACCAAACTCGTTGATCGACTGGCGCAAATGTGACTAAATTAATGTGTACAGTTGTCAGTAGATACAGGACGTTTTGTTCCAGGGACTCATTCACAAGAGGAAATCCAAATGAAAGACCACGAGCAGACAAAATTAATTGGAATCCTTTTACGAACCTCATCAAGTTTGACAAAGTTATTGATTTCTTTCCTTGGGATATCTGAAAGCCAAAATTCATGTAAGTCGAGTAACACAAATTGTCATATTGCGAATTTAATTGTTGTGATAGACTATTGTTTTAGTAACCTCTGTCAATGCCACTGTCGCAATCGCCGAGAAAAGAGGAACAATTATATTTTCTTGGTGACTTATCAACACTTGGATCGATAAATCCCGAACACCTTTGTTAAAAATATGGTCGTCAAGAGGACTTCTGTCGGTGCCCAAAAACTGGTTTACAGAAATAAAGCTTCCAAAATTGACATAAATACTTCCATACTGTTGGGATCCTAACCAACGTAGAGCTCTGAGTAAACCCTAAAAGAATACATTAAGTACACACTTGATTAACAATTAATTATTCACTGCAAATTAAATAACATTTTTACTACATGTTTATTCTGTCGTACATTTGTCGACTCTTTTGGCTTTGGTTGGCCTAACAACTCATGAGCGTACAATTTTTCTTCCAAAGTCCTATCATAAGACATCGTTATGGGCAGTATAAGAACGTCAGGCACCTCCCGCTTTCTCACTAGCTCCATGATCTGTGTTAACAAACCTGAAATTTAACCCAAATAAACATACACTGTTATTTCAAGTATTTAAACAAACCTCTAATACAATATTACTAACAAGGTTACTCAATTATTTACCAATTTTTGGAGATAACGACTTTCCCGTTCGGCTTCGTGTGCCTTCTATGAAAAACTCCATGGGGTGACCTCCATGCAATAATGTTCTGCTCAAATAACAAGGTTACTCAATTATTTACCAATTTTTGGAGATAACGACTTTCCCGTTCGGCTTCGTGTGCCTTCTATGAAAAACTCCATGGGGTGACCTCCATGCAATAATGTTCTGCTTAAATATTCAGTAATGATTCCCCAATACAAGGCATCATTTCCAAATCGACGACGGATGAAAAACGCTCCTGATTTCCGTAGCAACTCAGCAACGCCAGTCATGTTCATGAAATCTACATAACACGATGAAAACAAATGCTCAATTATTCACGATACGCTATAATCAACTTTAATCACTTTCCAAGCTTACCCATGCCTGCTGCAATTATCGGTAGCGGTAAAGAGTACGTGAAGCACACGTAAGACAACAACAAGAAGTCAACATAACTCCGATGTGTGGGTAAAAGTATAACAGGATATCGCTCGAAGCCTTTTCTGATCTGAAATAACAAATTAAAACACCCAGTTAGACCAACTCTTATAACGTAACTTGGAACACTTTTCAACTTCAAAATCATAACTTACCTCCTCTAGTTTTTCTCTGTTTACGAAAATATTAGAATACAGCCTCTTCCCTAATTTTGACAATACTAATCCAAACCAACGTACTGCATAGAGATGGAAATTGTGCGTTAATTCTTGAAGAATATCTTGAGCACGTTTTTGTACTTCTGACTCCTCCTTTCCCTCCAAATTAGCGACCTAAAATACATTTCGCAACAAATTTATAAAAATTTCTTTCACTACCACTCAAATATTTCCACCAGCTATATTGTATATTAGAAGCTTTTACATCACCTCTTTAATTGCTTTCACCACTGTATCACTTTGCAAAACTTGTGTACAAATTTCCCTAATGTCTCTTGGATTCCCCCTGGAGAAATACGTGGAAGGCGTCCAGGATCTGGACGCCCAGACGAAATCATTTGATATCCTCCTCGCCGCAAGGATATCCTCCAGATCAAACTTCAACTCACCACTGGAATCACTCACTTGTGCCATTTTAAATTTAGTCGTTGATCGTAAATTAAAATCAACAAATGCCGGTTGAATGTTTTTTAAACTTGGAAACAGCTGTTTTCTCTAAGTCATCTCGCCCGATCTAAATAACAACCGGTACGCATTTACTACGCATCTACAAAACATCCACAATCTTTTTTTTGCTCTTTCCTCCAAACTCCTCCACTATTGGGTGAACTGGATGCTTTTCTGAGAGACAAAATGCGAGGGGTGTGGGAGGGACCGAGATGCTTGAGTATCTGATAGATGTTTGGGTTGGCCAGTTCACTTTTCCTAGTCTTCACACAGGCTGGAGTT
>JAAXOA010001134.1:0-17290 GCA_036561885.1 Salina celebensis
GTATTGATGGTAAATATGATTGCATCAAGTTGTTTGCATAATACCGTTTTGTTTTTAATGTCAATTTTATAGTCCCTAACTTTTATATATTCGAAGTAGAGCAATGGGAACCTCAAGAGGCCCTGAGTCGACAGCTTTTGCATGTTTGGACAGGAAATCTTAGGAAGTGTATCGTAACGATCGCGATTTGTTGATTTTCGCCTTTCGTTCTATCTAATTATAAAATACTGTTATACACATTCGCTCAATCGAAATACTCCGATTGCCCTTTTCCCCCGTTTCATTTGGTATACCTCCTGAACGGGGACACGCTGTGACCTATCTGGACCTGCTTGACTATACAGCCTGGCAGTGACTTGCTTCGTGGAGTGAAAAATGATCAAGGCAACTTGCAATCGTTGTAAATACACGATGAAATTTCGCAAGATCATATTTGCACGATTCCTGGCATTCTTAATCCAACTATTCTTATCATCTACACATCACTTTCGCTTCATGATAGTTATAGTTAACTCAGAGATACCGGTTCCGTCTACCATAGTATGGCTCAAAATTGAGGAAGCAACTGGATCGTAAAAATGGTGAATTCATAAAAGCTCACTTTTCTAAATCCAGTGGAAAGTTAGCGAATAAATTATACAATACTTGTAATTCGGGGTAAACTTATAGCAGACTTACTTCTAATTTATGTATTTTCATAAACACTTTACACTGCTTGACAAAAGCTTTTCTTATAGCATGCATATACAGACCACCGACCAACAATATTGAGGAAACTGATAATGACTTAGAAAGCATTGAAATGTTAATTGAGGAGCTCACTAAAACAAACAGACTATACATCGTAATGGGAGACTTCAACCTAAGGCATGCTCATTCATATAGAAAGCTTGTGACTATGTTGAAAAAATATGGTGCCTCGCAAATTATTAAGCAAAATACCAGGAAAGATGCTATGCTTGACCTTATCATCACGAATAAGAAAGATCTATGTTCTAACACACATGTTAAAGACCTGCACATTGCTGATCACTCCGCTACTTTTTCAACACTTATGGTTTGTAAGCCAAAAAAACCGCGTATACTTCTAACGTACAAAGACTATAAGCCATTTCTACATGCTAACCTCAACGAAGATCTTGAGCTCCTACATAATACTGTTACAACAACAGTGGATGTGAATGAAGCGTTTGCTATGTTTGAAAATGGCATACTTGCGTTAAAAAGTAAATATGTAAAAACCAGGCAGAGAAGTATTGTTAAAAGTGAAAAACCCATGAAGTTGAGTGACAAGACCCTTAGCTGTATGAAAGATAGGAAGCGTATGTACAGAAGAGCATTACAAATTAACAATGATGAAGCATGGGACCAATATAAACAGCTAAAGAAGAAAGTAAAGAGCCTAATACAAGATGATATGCGATCACAAATGAATGATGCCATAAATAAGCTTGGGATGTGGGAAGCCATAAGTAAAATGACTACAAAGCAAAAAACATCTAAACCAATACCGTTCACTCCAGATGAAATAAACCATCACTTTGCGGCCATCTCAAACAAACCCACTGGCAATGTGTGTGTTATTCCAAATATGAATGAAACATATACGAGATATAAGCTAGATCAGATATCTAGAGTGGAGCTCTTTCAAGCATGGAGAAAAATGAAAAAGAAGGAGAATCGTAGTGAAGATAGCCTAGGAATGTGCAATCTAATGTTTAACAAGTGTATGCCAAACCGCTTCTTCAATAATACAGTGCTGCACATACTTAACCTAACTATACAAACTAATGTTGTGCCACAGAGAATGAAAATTGCAAAAATTGTGCCGATACCAAAGAAAGATATCCCCTTAACACCTAGTGATCTAAGGCCAATATCTATTCTACCTGTAATAAGTAAATTACTTGAAAAGTGTGTGTATGTGAAATTGAGGAAGCATGTACTCGCAAGCGACATGATTTATGAAAAGCAGTTTGGATTCCGTCCTGGCCACAATACTGAGCTTGCTGAAACCTACATTATGAATAATGTACGGGATGCGCTTGCAAACAAAAATGCATATGTAATTGTACAACACGACGTGAAAAAGGCATTTGACACTGTGGATAGACAAAGATTCTTCAAAAAACTGGAACATCAATACAATATTGACTCAGCATGGTTTGAAGCTTACATGGATGGAAGACAGCAGTATGTAGAATGTAATGGAACACAGTCAGATGTAGCAACTACAATAAGGTCGATTGTTCAAGGTGGAACTTTGTCTGGCTTGATATACAGTATGAATGCAGGAGACATGAAACTGAAATTAAATAATGCAAATCTGGTACTTTTTGCTGATGACTCTCAGACAGGTTTAGAAATAAAAAAAAGAACCATAAAGGAGGACTGTGATATATTACAAAGTGAATGTGCATCTCTGGAGGAGTGGTTTAGTGAAAATGGACTTGAAATAAATGCTATGAAAACCAAAATAATCTACCACATGAACCCAAAGAGTAAAATTTGCATAGAGAAAAAAATTAATGTGAGTGGTTATGAGGTTGCTAGCAGTGATCAAGTTACTTCATTGGGCATTACGAAAGATAAGCACATGAACTGGAAAGAGCATATCAATAATACAGTAAGAAAAGCAAATGGAACTCTATGGAAAATTAAATCAATTTCTAAACTACTAACAAAAAACCAACTGACAATGGCAATTGAATCATTAGTTCTCTCTCAGATTTATTACCTTGCTGGAGTGTGGGGTGAAGCTAAGAAAACAGCATTAATGCCAATTAATAGAGTGATTAAGCATGCTAAGAAAACTGTTGAATTTGCGAAGTGTCGGACAGACAGACAGACAAATATGACACGTGAACAAACGGTAGATGTGCAAAATGAGTGGTTATACATTAACGAGATGTACAAGTACAAAAATGCCATACTATGTTACAACTCTCTGAGAAAAAACTGCCCTATACCGCTCCACAATATAATACAGCTTCAAGCTATATCTGAGCTCAACACACGCAGTGGGAAAACAAAAATAGTAAACAAAGCCATGTGCAGCAGTGAAACACAGTTTCATTTTACAAAAATGTGGAATGCAATTCCAGAGAATATTAGAAATTGTGAAAATGTGGAAAAATTTAAGAAAAAGTTTAAAGAATACATTATAAGTGAAAGAATTAGCTCTGTGGAAGATGACACTGACGACATGATTAATGATAATGTCATGCAAACTATGAGAAACATTTTTGATAGTGAAAGTGATGTGTGAGTGTGGTCAGCAGAAGCACCTTGGAAAGGGACGCTGATTATCTAAAACTACTACTACTACTACTACTGTTTCTCCGCCTTTCTATAAATTCAAAAGTATTGCAGGAGAAAGAAGCAAATCAGACGAAATCTAAAATTCTTTAAGTCGGCGAATTATCCAGGATTTTGAAAAAGTCGTAAGTCTGTATGTGTTACACGTTTAGTTACAAGTTTTATATAAATAGATTAACGAAGTTTTATGTGTCCGTAAACAGGTCAAATCTTTGCCCATACTTGAATACTGCTAGAACTAGTTTGATTATGTATACATAAGTTATACATATGAGACAAAGTCAATTGTCTCCAACATTTTTCCCCTGTCATATAGAATTGATTCAAAGTGGTTTAAAACACTTAACTTCTACGAAAAACATAGGAAAATGCGGAAACAACTCAGGTAAATTAGGTCGGATAACGAATTGTATTGTAATGAATGACTATAACAAGAAATTGCACACTAACAGTTTTTTTCTTTCATACGCTCATCTGTAACGCACACATACAGCTTGAAGATGTAGGCCAATGATGAACACCATAGAGCCAGTCACATTCATTAAAGTACACATGAGAAACAAATAGTGTAAAGTTTTCAAACCAACACTTGTAACCTGAACACTTGAACTTTATAGCTTTTTAAATTAGTTGTAGAAATTCTGCGTGTTTAAAGCATATAAACAGCCATTGCTCCTCGTAATGTATTGTTCACTGAAACAGTAAGCCTTCTTGTAAACTCGCTTTTACTAACCTTATGAATTACTACCTGTGATCAAATTATCAATTTGTAAAAATGGAGCATTGCTCAAAGTCGGTGCATTACTGACAGTGACAAACATTAAAGCAGAGGACTACTCTGGACACAAAACAGACGAAAATGTTTTGTAACTATTTTATTGGGAGAATAAATAATCGCCAGTGTTCTTTAAAAAATAGGGCATGAATATCACATCATCTAAGTTTGTTTCAGCTCGTAACATTTGTGTACAAATATCCATATTATTACTAACTTGTCCGGTTGATTAAAGTATTTCTCTCTCTAATTGTACGGATACTTCAACAAGAAATGCATGAAAAAGAACTAAAAACATGGGCAGTGAATGTAATTCTGGTAAAACAATGTAAGGTCATGTTGCCAACAGTTAAAAACGTGTTTAAACTTAACTAGCGATAAAATAGACAGGAATGGGTAAAATACACTAATTAATTGAGTCGAGTATAGCACTAAAACTGTTGCACAAGACAAATAAAACTAACACTAAGAACTAAGAACCAAATACATTTTAAAACGTTTGCGAAACCCTTTGGATCCCTTGGGACAAATGTGAAAATAGTTTATACATGTATAAAAGAACAGTATTTAAAAGTATGTAGACGGTATTCACTTAATTCTAAAATAATTGTTATTTGTTGTGATGTATAAGAGATCAACGGTGATGTGGTCTCAGAACAAAATAGACAAACCCATGAACCCACAAGAAACAGCGATACGGATACGTGTTGCTTCTGTACAACTAATTAAAACCCACTGTAGTTAGTATCAGGCTACTGACGTCAAGATAGACACATTCCTAAATCTTCATAGAGCAACTGTAATGCCCAATGAGACGAGTCACTGTCATTGTTGGCATCATCGTCTTTGTCATCGTCTACCTCGTCATCATTTTTATGACGATTAACCTCTAAGAGAGCACTTTCATTACAATCACAGGGAGAACTACCACAAAACCTATTATGACACTTGGCTACCCCCCTGGTCGTATCCACTTCTGATTTCACCCCCACATTGGAAGTGTCCATCATCATGCGGATCATTTGGCTGGAAGATGAAGCTGAGGTACTTAGGTTCAATGACATATGCGAAGACGATGCTGACGAAGTTGAAGATGTGGATGCTGAAGACGAGAAGGATGAACACAGCGAGGCTGATGACGAGGATGATGATGACGAAGATCTTGTACTGCGGCTACTGTTTAACGACGTATTTATAAAAGAAACTGAGGTGTCAATTAGCGACGCTATTTCCGATGGGGACAAATTTGGCGACGCTGGTAACGTTGTCAGCGAGCTAGATCCCTCAGAATGTGCTGAAATCGATCGTGGTGACATATATGCAGTGTTGGAACAATGCTTTCGCTTGCGAGAAGCTTTTCCTTTTCTTTCTGGTGGAAACAAGGCAGGATACAACAACCGAATCTTGTCCGATGGAATTCTTCTCAATGGCACCAGTTTTATATTCGAGTATTTGCTTTCTGGGATCCATTCATCGTCGAAACTGTAAGGGAACAAGACATTGTTATTACAAAACTTATAACTTACAAATCTTAAACACTAATGCTCATACAAAACTCCAAAAATTACAAAATTACTTACACGAAACGTGGATACCAACGAGCAAGTACTTGCCGCTCACAATTTGCTATGACTCTGGTCGCAATGATCTGCAGGTGAGGTATAAAAAGTATAAAAATTTTATTACAATAGGTAGAATTTATAGATTATGTGTAGCAATGAATTAATTGGAAAACATACCTCGCTTCTGAAGGTACAATCATGAGCATTAACTGCGTATTGATCAACCGATGAAGCAAGCCAATGCTTAATGACTTCCATTATCCGCTTATCAAAGTAGTCTACACCGTTGCCCTGTAATGACGAGTAAAAAAAGTTGAAGTGAAACATCTCAAACATTTTGTTAACAAATTTCAAAATCCATTTTTAGTTTGGCATACCTATATTGATCCGCTGCTTTCGTAGCCGTAGTTTTTTTCTGCGTGAAGCTTTCGCAGGGCTACCATCTAATTTTTTGTTAGCCAGCGTGGAGTTTGCCTGCGCTCCATTTGTAGTACCATTGGTAGCGATATGACTATTAACATGTCTCTCAAGTGCATTCTGTACAAACAAAATCACATTAATTGAATTGAACTTTCTCCCATATGGGTGACTACCTCCTGAATGGATAGTTGTGGATTCAGTGCGTGGTTTAGACTTACCTGAGAGGAGAATGAAAGACCACAACCAGGGAAAATGCATTTGAACGGTTTATTACCGCTGTGACTTAGAACGTGTCGTTCGAGCCATGATAACGATGAAGATCGTTTGTTGAAACACTTTGCAACCCTCCCAAAGACATACATAGCCGACTGTCTTCATTTGAGGCGCTACATGGGTAGTCTATAGGAATGAAAAACAAAAGTTTCATTAGCAAATTGCTCCCAAATTCAGTAGTAGATGGGCATCCAAGGAAACCCGAAGGAAACGTCATAGCGCGAAAGAATAAACAGGTGAAAGCTGTATTTTAAGATTTAATTTTGATAAAACCAAACTACAAAACAATATGAAAGCATTTTTTAAGAACTAAAAAATTAGTACATACAATACTAAGCTTAAGCTACATTTGGTTTACGCATTTTAATGAAATATTTTTGACTAACTTTGATGAAAGCGCTAAATGAGTATCTAGGAATGTGTCATTATTTGTTTTGAAAAATTGGCAAACTACAAGGAAGACTTCAAGACTGCTACATTTAATAATGGGGATTGGTTGTCAATAAAATCAAATTGGTTTGTCATAATCCGAAAGAAGCAAGTGGTTTCCGCTCTTACATCCGTATACATGTGACACATTCATTATTGACGATTTATTATTTCGTTGCTTAGTAGAAACATGGTTACCATCACCAGTAGACGCTCAATAATGAACATTTTATGAGCTTCGCACGCGACATTTACTTTTGTGTGCTCCTAAGATATACTATATAAGTATAAAACATGCACAACTTGTGCAAACTTACAAGACGAGAAATCTATGTTATGCAAGTTTTATGTTTGGAAGCTTTTCCTCACTCCATGGAAGCAGTAGGAGGAATTATATTCAATCCCTTTGTCAACTGCACCAAAGCAAACGAATGTCATAGACTAGTGTTCAAGACGACTTTGTAGAGCAGTGGAAACAGCGTACGGAGGAGCAAACAACGCTTAAAGTGCTACCGTTGTATACATTACATCACGCAAAACCACTTCGTCACACCAGACCACACACACATCCCATCTTGTGTATGTTCCTATCTCACTCTCTTTCTCCTTGCTAGTTTCTACGACGAAACTGCCCAAAGAGCCACCCTCGTAATAATTATGGCAATGCAGACTCAGACCTGCTTATAAGAATCTTGCTTTTGTATAAAATCAATACGACTAGAACTGGCACCACTGAGCCACCTATCCAACCAGTGCATTTTCATTCCATTTTCTTCTCCGCTTCTCTTTTCCTCTTAATTCAAGGTGCATGACCGTCAGAAGGACAGGTCCGAGAAAATCGCATGCAATTTCCTGGCTCACGACATAGATTTCCTTGAAATTTTCTACCACTAGTGCCGCCACCATCATATTTTCATTCAAGCTTACTGCAAACCGCGTGCATATGTATCATATGTCTGGCAAAAAGCAAGAACTTTTTAAATGTCCGCGTCTGCAGACATTCACTCATGAATAACGTCGGTTATCCAGCCAGTGTGCAAAATATAATAGGGTTCTTATAGGCGCCATATAATTTTCGCAATTTGTGGAAATCATTCAACCAATGATTCGCAACAGTATCATCCTTTTGAAAGTATGGTACTAGAATTGATACCATTTCCTGTACATAATAACTGGGTGACTGATAATTCCTCAACGCAAACGGAAGTACAACTATTGTTTTACAAGCCCCAAATTACAATTTGAAAAAATACCAATTCCTTTTGTGGGGAACGGCTTTAAATTGTTTGTTCTCCTTTAACTGGATCCCTCGAACTAAAAGGATTGATGAACACAATGTTTAAAATGCTACTCAAGTTTGTTTAAGCTGAATTCGCACGGGTGACCATGCTGATATCACGAGTTCCAAAATGAACGCGTTCCACTTGAAGAAGTTTCTTTGCTAGCAGCATTTTGCGAAAATACATGAGTGTTGATTCCATACGTCAAACGGCTCATGCTTTGATACTATCAAATTTCTTAGACTTTGCTATCCAATACCATTTCACCATAAGTTTTATACAAATCCCAACACCAGTTTTAATTGCTTATCCAGATTTCTGAGAAATCTATAGCAGAGTTTGAATAGCTTGACTATAAAAAATTGCAATCACTGAAATGGGCGGCAACCGAATGAGACGACCAGTGTAATTAGCTTTAATGAAATTCTATCGTTGGGCTTATAATGAAACTGTGTGGCAATGCCTACAAAACAATTTGGCGTTAATTAAGTGGCCTAATAAAATTACGGTCATTGTAATTCTAAGTAATTTCATTAAGATAAGCAGACGGGAAGTTTATAACAATATCACACATCGGCTACTGTGGAATTGCTGTTCGCATTACATTCAAACGTCGTAGGTGGTTCCATTCAAGCCAATTGGAAAAGTTTCTCAGTGAAATTTCTGTACATGTAAATAAATAGCATTCTACACTCGGTCGACAATTATAGAGAGTCGCCGCTTGAGTACTTTTTCACGAGGAGTGTAATGGTTTTTCTCTAGAGAACTGAAAAAAAACTTATGAATAATTTTTGGTAAAAACCAAACAGCTCGTCCCTGGTCGGTCGCTGCAGAGTACAAAACAAAATCTACATATCTCGCAACATTGTGTTCTTTTGTGTGAGACAAGCTTTTAGGCGAAATGTTCTCCGAATAACAACTGACTCTACATATACCACATAAATAATGAATCATTTATTGATTCACAAAACTTGTATGGTAACAAGCGATAAAACAACGTTATCTTTGAATATTTCAGGTGAAAAATGTCCCGTTGTCGCTGTCATCTGCAATACTCCTTTGTTTTGCTTGATAAATTATTCATTACATCTATTTCTTGAAGTTCTATGCAAGTACTCAGAGGAAAGGTGTACGACTCTAATTCTGAAAGCGCAGATGCNTGTCCCGTTGTCGCTGTCATCTGCAATACTCCTTTGTTTTGCTTGATAAATTATTCATTACATCTATTTCTTGAAGTTCTATGCAAGTACTCAGAGGAAAGGTGTACGACTCTAATTCTGAAAGCGCAGATGCACAAAAGAAAAGAGGGAGAAGCATTTTTGCAGGAACATACAAACATGAATGATGCAGTTACGGGTGAACATGGTCGATAAATATGTTTTCAGCTTTTGTGTGGCATTTTTATAGGGGTGACGTACGCAGAGGTAAAAAAATGATAAGAAGTCAACAGTTGGACAGACAAGAAAAAAAGCATTTTGAGGAGAACTCCACTTTGCAAAAGTCCGTTTACCTGGATATGTTCAAGAATGTTGTGAGTGGCCTCTGTGGAGCAAGTACAGCCTTTCCACTGGCAAAGCGTCTCTTGAATAGGAGGATTAGCTACTATCGAGCCAGCCTCTGAACCGGTTGAGGAAGATGAGGGTAACGTCGCTTCAATGATGATGGTGCTGGTTGTCGACACTGATGACCCTGTCTGCGGGTCACCTTGCGTCTCAGTCAAGCAATGTGTACTAGTTGCCGAGCATGTTGAGGCCAATGAGAGTGACGAACACGATTTGCTGCTACAAGTTTGTGGAAACAAGGATGATGCGGTAGACAAGGATGACGAACGGCTTGCAGAGATCAGATTTCCAACATCTAAATGATCAGATGTGTAGTCACAACACGTTGATATCAGTTCCGGTGATTCACTTGTGCCTGGGCTGAGAGTGGCCACGCCGCTAAAATTAATGATAGAAACAACAGAAAATTAATAAACATTTTACTCATTACAAACTGTACTTAACAGATGAAAAGGAGCACGGATGCTAAATGTCACCATAACGCTATAAACTGATAGCAGCTTAAGTAATTTCTTCTCAAGCACCATGAAATATATGAAAGACATTAACACATGGGATTCGCTTGCTTGAAACGATGAGTTTACCAGTGCGAATAATGAATTTGAAATTTGATATTATCTGCTGGGGAAGCCGGCACCGACAACCTCCCATTTGCTTTCTACCTTTACTAGTTTTATTTTGTATTGATGTAGTTTTCAGATAAAAATGATTTGTTAATGTGAGCTATAATACTTTAATCATGCTATTATCTATGAACTTATGTTTGGGCTCGCCAGTGAAAGGCTGTACGCAACCAGTTTCAACAATTCGTCTGAAAATATCCGCATGACGAATACCGTGGTAATATATTTTATCACTTTGAAGTCTTTAAGACGAATGTTCCCATTTTTAACACCTTACGTATATTTGTTGGGCTGTCCCTTACATACAAAAAAACTCCAGGCAAAACAATCAGCATGAAAAACTGTCCAGTCAAAAGAAATTATTGCCTAGTCAAGATTCTTCATTCAAATTATGAAGTCTGGTCCAGGTAAATTTAATACCGATCGCGATGTCGCGGTCCTAAATGAATATGCTTGAATCAGGAAAGCAAATTTCTACAGTTGATTTACACCGTAGGTAGTGAACGTAATTTTACTCTTTCCGAACAGGAAACTGCTACAGGAACCATTTGAATTTCGTTGAGCTTTGCCTTCGAACATCCCCAGTTTAAATTGATTTAAAGCTATTTTATACATGTTTACACTGTTGGAAACTAACAACGTTAACATACAAATATCTACCCTCAAAGAATTTTTGCAGAAACCTCCTATCAGCTATTTATTTAGTATAGTAGCATATGCAAAGTTGACTCAAACTCAAACAAACGAAACAAAATTGAATCTTTCTTTGACTGTCATGCTGATAAAAAAAGCTAGCTTCGTCAACATTGTTTAATCGTAGCACTAAAGTGACACAAGAATCTCCTGGCGGAACACGTCTCATCCATTCACACTTGAGATATTAGTATTCAAGAAGGAAAAAAACTACTCCCCTTCCAGCAATTATTTTTATTATCCTATTTCCAATCTTCCCCTTTTTGTGATAATGTAAATGTGAGTGGAACGTGATTCTCATGAAGGCAACTTGCACTTCTGCTACTTACCTAGAGCTAGAATACCTAACTGCGTACATCGACTCGTAAGTTGTCCTAAGCGATTTTTCCGAGATATTTTCGATTTGATTGCAAATTTTTGTCGGAATAACTTTTTCTTAGACTACTAACTGAATAGATTCAGATTGACGTGCAATTTTCAATTCTGAGCTAATCAGTTTTTTGTTCTCCAGGCTTCCCATTTTCTTTGCGTAACTTGATGATGATCTAGTGCCGCCAAATGGTAATGAAGAATGGCACCAGTTACTTTACTACTATTATAAAATATTTTTTACCTGTACTTCTATTGCGAAACTAGCAAAATACAGAAGCTTAACTAGAACCAACACAACTTCTTACGATGAACAGACACATTTTCTTCGTTACTATTATTTTAGGCTTGTATTTTTGGAAGGTTTTTCTCTACTGCAAAACAAAAACTTAAAATTCTACTTCTCCTGTGCGAGAAACTTCTCCTTCGAGATGAAAATATTCATCCAGACCCTTGACATTAGTATTCAGATCGGGAACAGGTTACTACTTGCATGATTTACTATCTTCCCGTAAACCATTACATTGTACAATATTTCTACGGAAAATGTAGCGGATTTTCGATTCATTTCAATAAGCATAGCTAGTATCTGACGAGGACTTATGATGAACATTGGAAATGATACTTAATGTTGGCAGAAATATCAACAGGGAGAAAGGATATTTGTGTAACTTTAACTTAAAGGGTTGAGGATTGAGGATACCCTTCTCCTTTCTATTTCTTCTACACATGCATTAGGACTTTGGATAGGAAATTTTATGGGCCATTTCACATTGATTTATTTTTCTCGTTGAGAATTTGGGTACTTTATAAATAACCACACCAATACTTGAAGGGAAGCCCCCTTAAACATACATAGTCAAATCACTAGTAGTAGAGATGTGAAAACATCATTTAACATGTGGAGCATGGTGTCGATATTTTTCATTTTCTAATCATAGCAGTACGTTGTTATTTGGATATACATAAACTGCACATTGAATGCAAACAATTTGTGGTGTGGTTGCAATGATACATTATATGACGATTATATTTTTAACCTTCAACCTGGATACAAAAGGCTTCAGTGTATTTCCAATATCACTTGACTCATTTGTAGGTTTAAAAGACATTATCCATGTTAAATAATACTGCAGTCCGTCATTTTTACAGCTTTGTTTCTTCAAAATTTGTTTTGGACGGCATATATATTAGGAGGTTGACAAATTTTGAGTCGAAGGTTGTAAAATACTTCTGGTAGTTTACTAGTAAGCATTATATGGACTATTGTCTTTTTCTGTAATATTTTAAAATGATTCCCTTAATTCATGTTATGAAAGACGAAGGATTGTTCGTTCTCAAAACAATGGAAAATAAATCAACCATTTACTCATTGTCAGTTCGACAGACAACTTAGCCTGCTTTGGATTGTCCACTAATACGGTATAAAATTTTGCTACTGAAAAGCAACCTGGATCGACAACCGGGAAGATCAGTCAATGGTCAATGATTCCGAGAAGATAAAAATAGGTGTTTCTCATGCACTGGCAACATTTAGTCACCGTTGATAAGTTAACTGCGATTCTTCATTTACTTTTCCTGGATATCTTAACAAACGCCAAACAGAACAATGTTTATTAGTCAGAAAGCTCTTTAAAGACAAGAAGAACATTGTTATAATAATTATGCTTCAATAAGCATTTTAATTAGCCAGCATGTATGTAACAGAAGTGTACATGAGTTCATTTGTAGTTGTCCCAATTATAAATCTATTGCGAATATTCAAGTGTCTTATGGCGTGTGTTTGCTGCTTTTACTTTCATCGAATCGAAATCGAGTTTCAAATTATTGTTTACAACAATGGCGTATTCTGTGATTACCCGCTCTACAAAATAAATCACATTATTGGTATATGGTATAACTTTGTTATGCTGCCAAAGAGGTCGAGCCACTGCCATCATTATTGAAAACATGCCTGCAAGCCAACAAAAAAGTCTTCACATTTTTTACATCTCATACTTTTCAGCGCTGTTATAATTACCAAGCTGTCATTCGACAAAGGCTTTCGCACTTGTATTCCGTTTAACAAAAGAGAAAATTTCATTTTGACAACGTTCTCGTCGCATATTGTGTTTTAGCTAATATACATCGAATTGAAACAAGTTGTGTGTTTGCTTATCAGTTCCCATTTTTGCACAAAGTTTTGATAATAACCTAACCTCATTAATAATATGTTGACGACTCCGATTATTAAATTATCCATCCGAGGAGGAAATTTTATAGTCTGCGCTACAAATAATTGGCAACATTTCCAAGGAAGGGAACGGGAATGGGGAAACCAATAGCGTACTCGCTCGCAGTTGCCAGTGAATCAATCCATAATCTATTTATTGTTTCATCAAAAACACGTTATTTGGATTGAACTCCAACTGCTTGTTCATGAAAAACCTAAGTCGTAGGTCGTGCGTACAAGATCCTCTATTTCAACAGTGCATTTACACCGTCAAAAGAATGCTCTCTTTTACCAGCACTTTTTTCTCAGTGCTTTGCAGATGTTGCCTCAACTATCCTCCTGATCAACATTGGCCAACAAAAAATAAATTGAAAGCCTGAGAATCCCTGTTTGTGAACTTAAAACACGAAAACCAAGCCACTCTCCATTTTGCCTGGTTCTCGTAACGAAATTCTTGATGGTTGATAAAAGCAGATTTCTTTATTCCGAGGCAGGTTGAAACATGGTTGGGGAGAAACATTGATGAAGGAACTTGATGATGATGATGAATGAATGTTGAAGGATGAACTTCTTTCCATTTAATAGTTTTTTTAGCATATAGCTTCTCAAAATATCCGCACAATTCCCTGCTACAAGGTTTCTGAAGGTTTTCTTTTTGTGTTTTAAAAAAAGATACATGGCAAAATTTTCATGGCATAATACTGATGACAAAGTGCATTTACTTTTCTTGATGTTAATGCGTGAAAAAAACCCTGCACGAGGTAACAAAGATGTGTACAAATAAGAAAATGAGGATTCGGATGAAATTTCCAGGTTATAAATCTCTTTTTAATAAATCTAACATTAAGAGAGAAATATCGTTAAACGATCAACTGAAGTCGGTTTCTCCGCTAAGTCTTTCTATGTTTTTTCCATTTGCAATTGTCCTCTCTTAATCAGCTCGCGAGTAAGAGGGAAGCACTAGAAGATACATGAAAAAAATATAGCGATGATAAAAATAATCAGGTTATTAAATTCAACGACGGTATGTATGTGGTGTGCTTGGACGGTTGCCGATTGCGAAGAAAAGGCCTCTTTTATTGTCAGATTCAGTTTTCGTCATTTACAAGGGAGCCTTAGGCTGAAGCTTTTCAATGGACAAAAAAGATTTCAACAATACCAGAGATGGAGAGGAAGCCAGGAGGAAGGAAGAACAAAACAATGCATATAACAGTAGACAGTGCCGGGGCTGAGGGTTCTCTGGAATAACAATATTGCATACAAGGCTCAGGGTAAGAGAAAAAAAATAACTGCTGGATGTAACTTTAGGTATTAAATTTTGTATTTGTGCGAGTTGTGTGCGTACGTGAGTAAAAAGGATGATGATGACAATGACGCGAAAAAAAAAACTTTGTACTACTATGTATCCTCGACTTTCTAGTAGAAGAAGGATAGCTGACGTCACTTTCGTCAGTCTGCGTTATCTTGGCGTAAAATACACTACAAGAATAGAGAAAACTGTGACGACCCACCTCCACGCACATTTCAGGGCATTGTACTACACATTCCTGCCAACGACAGCAGCATCACTACCACCACACCATCAGTTCACTTTTCCAATGTGAAAACGGTTCAACGAGATTATAGAGGTGGTAGCTCTACTTTGTGAACAGCATATAAACCAACCCCTTCTCAATCGAAACAGGGTTGGTTTTCAGCTTTCGTTAAAAAAAACGTGGCTTCTCCCCATCGATATATTTATACGCGGCTGGATTTTATTTTTCTCTTTGGTATTCGACAAAGTATGAGGCAACGCTTGAAGGGGATCATCATCGCATGTGCAGCAGCAACAGTAGTGAAGAGACGAGGGTACAATATTATTAAATGTAGGTATATGACATGCCATTTTATTGTAAAGATGGGACAGACGGTGCATCACTTTCTTGTCGACAATATACAAGGATTTCATAATATTACTGTATTGCGTGCATCCAACCAACTGTTCAAAAAATTTTCATCTGTTGTTCAAAACAGTCGACTTCTATTTATTTATTTATTTATTATCTTTACATTATGATCAACCATCCATTCCTTGTTCCCTGCATTTTTTTTTCTCAAAAGTAAAATAAAACTGGCGAGGTGGATTGCTCAACGATCTCTGGAGAATGAAATTGATGATAATACTCCTCTTTTTCTGGTAGCGCGGAAGAGCTACGACTCTTTTTTATGATCTTTCTCGCACACACACTGTTTGGTCATTTGACTTTATTAAGTGATTGCTGAGAAAAATCTTGAAAGATAAGTTTGAAGATTATCACTCTGTCAAAATGGTTGAGAGTCGGTAGTGATGAAATGAGTGGCTGCAATCTTCAATTTTATATGGATAAGCTTTAAGCTTTGGTTGGTCGAGTTTGGAAGAACCACTGAGTAAACCCCTGAGTGGTTTCTATCTCAGTGTGTAAGTAAAAAAGGATTCCAGTCCTCGCTGATGGGAAAACATTGGTTTGCTACAATATATTCAATGTCAGTTGTCATTTTGATGTGGTGATAATTGGATTTCATCTTTGAATAGTCACAGTAAATACACAGTTTCAATTTTCGTATCATCAAGGATAGAAACCCTGTTTGGGACATTGAATGCTGATGATGAGACGACGAAATTTGTTTAAAATGAAGCAGACGAAACCAGCAAATTTTGATTCAAACTCTGTCAGAGTAAACTCTAAACTTGGTTTGGTATTTTTTTAAAAGAACAGATAAAGGCATTTGTCGTTTTCTTCGACATAGCTCTTTGACAAGGGAGTTTTTGACGGAAGTGTAAAATAAGAAATGTTTCACGTGTAAAAATAGCAAGAAGTAAACTCTAAACTTGGCTTGGTATTTTTTTAAAAGAACAGATAAAGGCATTTGTCGTTTTCTTCGACATAGCTCTTTGACAAGGGAGTTTTTGACGGAAGTGTAAAATAAGAAATGTTTCACGTGTAAAAATTGCAAGCGTTTAAATGTACAGATTTTTGTGTGACGAAAAACCGACGCATTTGTCCAACTGCACGAGTTAGAAAATGATGACATGCTATCACTATCACACAGAGGATAAACACTTAGAAATCAGTTCAAATACATGAATGCACTGATAGTTTTAATGAGCATTGGAAATGGTTACAGTTTACAGTTTGGGTGGTTTTTAAGTACGGTTCATGAGTGTCTTAATACAGATATCACTGTTTTTTAATCTTACCTACTCCCACGAACATGAAAATAGAGACTACTGAACGAAATTGACAAGGTTACATCCACAATACATTTCCAGTAGTGCCATGTATTTTGTAATCATAAAATCACTGACTTCATGACAAGTTGCATAATTAACTTAATTTGAAGCACTGTATGTTTTTGCACTTTAAAACAAGCTTATCAGTTTGTGCAATAAATGTTCAAGATAAAAAACAGAGCAAGTATCTGAGATAATGATTAGATCATGGCTGTATGAGTGTTGACAGGAACATGATACTTCAGCGTTATGACACGTAAGTGTGATAAAACCTACGCTGTCTTTCGACATGATGCCACAAAGGAAATTTGCACAACCAATATACGACTTTCATGGAAACCCTACATACTTTAACAGGAAATGGTCTTATCACGACATTCAAACGAACAGACTCGGTATAAATGATTTTGAAAAAAAAATTAACATTTGTACTAACCTGTCTGATGACTCCGACGAGTCATACCGGTCAGTCCGTCTCTTTCCTTTATCGGACACTCCAAGAAAGTCGAGGTCAGCCGGGAACT
>JAAXOA010001135.1:0-17287 GCA_036561885.1 Salina celebensis
ACGGTGAAGCTGAGAGGTCAGACGTTCGGGTTCCTCTGGTGTTTTATCACGAGCCACCGTTTGGACACGCTCCATGAATATATGGAGCGAATCGTAAAACTTTGCATTACAGGTTTCCTGATGTTCTGAATATGTGTGACCATGGAATGTTTCCAACAGTCGTTCCCCAGGCAAACCACGACGATCTAAACGCTTAATTAACTTGCGAGAAAATATACATTTTTGGGAGAGTTCCTCATCTAGAATCTCTTGGTCCTCACCAGATTCACCTGATTCATCGTATTCGTATTCGTCTCCTGAGTCGTATTCGTACGGATGATGGCTGTGAGTAAAACGGTCCAGGATTTTCATGCCTCGAAGCCACACGCGATACGCCAACGAATGATCTTCTCTCGTTTCTGTCGGAAGTACCACTGGAAAGCACCGTTTATCTTGATCGCTTAACTCAGCTTGCGTAACAGCCCCTTCAGGTGATTCCTTCTTTGAATTCAGTTCAGGGATTTGAGGCAAGCGCACAGGTATATCAGTGATATCAGGACTCAGCTCGGCCTTTTTTTGAATGGAAGGGACAAATTTCTCGTTCCATGTTTCCATATCTTCAGTCATAACTTCCTTTGCTTTGTCTTCAGCGTAGGTAACAATGGGCTGTAGCACTTTGACAACGTACTTCTCAGTCAAATTACTTGTTTTTGCGTAAAGCTTGTGGAGAGCTAAAGCCATTGGTAAAGCAGCATTACAGATACAGTCACACATAGGACACAACCATTCGTGGTTGTCCACGTCGAAACTTTGTGTACGCCTAAGACTTGGAAAATAATACATTCTTGGAACACTTTTGCATAAAAAAAATATTCAGATCATTGATAAAATTGTTTATTCAGTATTACCGGTACGGACGGCGACTTTCCTTGTTAATCACACCTTCAATGTGGGACGCCCAGCATGCCTCGTGCATGATGTGACCACAAGAGGACACGTGCGGAGAAAGCAACAAATTCCTACGAAACCAAACATCCGGTTTCTCCAGAAACTCGACTGATTTGTGCACTTCTTTAGCACGTAACTCATCTCGGGTTTCACAGAGGACGGACGAACGTTGAATGAAAGCAGCCAATACAAACGGTTTAGAATTAATACTGAGGGAATGTTCCTCCTTGCATAGAATGCATACATATCTGTATCACAAACACATTGTTTAAAGCTAGAAACTGTGCCTTTTGTAGACTATAGCTCGCCCAACGTAACAAATGAAATCAATTTGTTTTACTTACGTTTCGTCGTCCTGCCGGAAAGGAGTTTGATTCGGCCCGAGGGCGACGGTCTTCAAGTGGACTGGTTCAGCTCCTTTTTCATCATACATAGTAAGATCTTCAGTTTCGTCGTTTGCAAACAGATCGCCATTAACGGCCATAAATTTTTGTTGGGCGGACATCATGTTGGCTAGCGCTTTAGCCCGTTTTTCTGCTACCATACGAGCTCGCTTTCGTTTCTCCTCCTACGAAAGGGACACAATCATATTTTTCATATTGCCTTTCATCATTAAATGGCTTTAACCTAACAATACCTCGTTTGCATTTTGTGCTACCTCCTCATTCGGTTGGACCATGACTTCATCCTCAGTTTGTTCTACCTGAATCGTGTCGCTTGGTCGAATTTTACTCTTCTGTTTCCTTATCCACAATATCATATCATAATGTTGCGCAAGATGAGATTCCTTCAGGAGACTGTCCAATAATTCAAATATTTTCCAAAGTTTGCACGCTTCACAAAACTGAAAGAAGTGCTCTTCTTCCTTCTCAGTTCTTGCAATCTCTTCGTTCAGCCCATGTCCAATCAGGTGCAAAGCTTTTCTCAAATGAGAATCATTAAAAATCTTGGTTTTCTTAATTGAGCGTTGTAAAACTAGCGCTAGTATCTGAAGTAACACGTCAGACTTAAGAATGTTCACAACCAAATTAAACTTCGGTGTGAATGGAGGAAGAACTGGGGGAGGGAAGTATTCCGGTTCTTTCGCAGCTATCTTACGTTCTCGTTGTTTCTCTTCAGCTCTCGACATTTCCTCACGAGTGTAGTGATAATGATGCCAATCATATTCCTTATAAAATTCTGTAATATCAGAAGAACCAGTGAAAATCAATCATTCAGATGCGAGACAAACCAAGCGATGATGGTTCTTACCTGGTTTTAACTCGTAGATGAAACCTTGGCCTGAGTTATTTGATTTTTTGAATACTGCTATATCTTCTATAACTCCTTCCAAACCAGTCTCATGGTTGACATTTTCCACGAGGCCTTTACTCAATGTGGAGTGAGTCATTGTCTCGATACACAGCAACTGAATGATTTCCTTCCGGATGCAATCATTTCTTGTAACTTGGCCGACTCTTGGAACGAACCGCGCTGAGAAAATGTTGATAATCAACCCAAGGAATTCTCCAAGAATAGTACTGACATGGTTGTACCGGTCGTCCTCAACGTTTCCGAGATGCTGAAACCCAAATAATTCTTACCAACTTAAGTCTTATTCTTTGGTAGACTAAAAATAAATAACCAAATACTTACACGATCATAGAAGGTTTGGTCTGTCCATTGGAAGAGGTCAAATCGGTTGAGCACATGAAGAAGAAACTCATTGGCTTCAATTGAGCTTGCACCAATCTGAAGCGCTAAGATATCCTTATCCATCATGTCAGTGCGGCAAAGAACGGTTTGATAGAAGTGCAACTGGTTCAACAAAGAATATCCGTTTCGCTTCCACATCCCGGCATGGACTTGTGCCACCAAAACTTGAGTCCGTAGAGATGGTTCCATTAATATCTCAGGAACAGGCTTCTCAGGAACCTGAAACTCTTGTGACACAAACTCCAAGCCGTATTGATCCAGGTACACATGTAGGCCAGCAAAGAAACGAGCAAGTGGAAGGTGGACAGAAGCAAAGAAACGAGTAAGTGGAAGGTGGACAGAAACTGGTTCCGTAGAAACATCATAAACGAAGCAGTTTGCAGCATGATTTGCAAATTCTTTGCTTGCAGTTTTATTTGTTTGCTTGTTGTACTCCCGTGCCAACTCTCTCAAGCAAAATCTGAAATCAGAACAGAAATTCACTTGGTTGACCATTACGTGGTACAATCTAGACGTAAATAATATTTATTATGAATATAAGGATCTCTTACCGGTATGCCCGAATGAAGATATTTTTGTTTGTAGCCAACCACTCCAGTGATAAAGTGAGCACTGGTTGCAGTTTAATCTGAAGATTAAAAGCTGACTCCCATTCCGGTTCGTACTCCATATGGTTACCAGTTTGTCTTATAACGGCGTCCATTTCCTGTACAAAAGAGACAATACAATGTTTCCAAATTGTTTTACAAATGTTAACATTCGATAACCGACTCCGACACCGGTTTTCAACTAACGTATATATTTTCTCTGGGTCGAATTCAAGATTTTCTATGGATTGTACCCAAAATCTAAATTAAAGTTTCGGAGCAAACCTGCATGGTACACAACAATTGAAGGAAGTAGTCCATTCCGCGATTGAAGTTTTTGATTAAGCCATCAGTCCACGCTGTGGGCGGGATTGTGAGAATGTACTTTAGATCTATGACGACAAAATTAGTACGTTTTAACATTGTCCCATTTCCTCCACGGTCGAACTCCAATTTCCGTTCTTAAAACGCAAGAAACAAAACTGAGCTACTACCTGAATAAACGTCGCTTTCTACGAATCTCAGTAAGAACATACCACTGTTGAGCTTCTGCTCGCACTCGGACATCAGCGTTCTCATAATGGTGAAAATAACATCATGGTGTTCAATAAGGTAGTGAGCAATGGTCGGTACGGTGAAAATTTGCACTGACAAAGAAGTGACTGAAAATGGATGATCATGATCATCCGAAATGAAATCTTTCATCATGTCGGCATAATTTTTTGCGAAGAACTGGATTCCATATTGAGTGTTACAGGGTCGGGTCAAGTGACCGTCCGAGAATTATAAAAAAATCGAATAGAATTATGACTGCTAAATCAGAACAGAGTGGAAAATTTGTGCTCATTTGGTCTATTAGAAACATCTCACTATATCACTATGTTGTATTTAATAGCATACCGTAGCAAACCGCTTCTTTAAATGATAATCCTTTAGCATTCCAGCAATGAGTACATGGTGCCATGTAGACCTGGCTGATTTCCATAGCTTTGTATCATTTAATAATACCCCCTCAAGTAAGCTGCCGTCCTTGGAGTCATCCTGCATTATAATATTAAACCCGTTTAATTTCTTTACAAATACGATAGAACGTAACAGCAAAATTGGATGCACCTGATTACCTTTAATTCTTCGACTAGTGATCCGAAGAGATCACGGAAAGCACCACTTTTCTCAAGTATAGCTTCAGTCCATTCAAGAATTTTCAAAGAAAATATTTGATGCGCAACAACGTGAGACTGCATAACAACCACTCGTAAGGGTTTGGCTCCGTTTCGAGAAGTATACCGTTCTATCACCTGCTTTGCTTGGTAACATTGCTAAATAGAAATTAAAAATAATCCGTTACTTGTAATCCTCTAAGCTGTAATATATAACTTTGCTAAAAAACTCTCCTAGGAGGTACCTGAAATTGGTCTATTTTGACAACACATCTACCCTCCCGATCTATCATTGTCGCATAGTCAACAGCATCCCGTTGAGTACATTCCAGAGCACGTTGCAATGTCGAAATAACCGTGTCAAAAGTATGAGTCTCATCATTGTATAACACCGTGCAATAGAGATCTTCGTCAATGAAGTTTTTAATAACTGACGGCAGTCCACCTGCGCCTACGGATGCTGCTTGATCCTCAGAATATGCCAAGTCCGTTGGCAAGCTGAGGGTCTGTTCCGACGAAAGCATTTTGTAGGCGTATTGCAACATAATCCGGAATAAGAATTTAGCTCGCTCTTCTAACGCAGTCGATATGAGTTTTCTTTCTCCTCCCTCCTCCTGCACCACAGGTTGATGCAAAGAACAGTACGTATCGGATTTCCATGCCTCCTCATCCCCACAGTCGCAATATCCTCCACCACTTGACGTCGATATTTTATACCTGTGGATGAAAATTTTGAATTGATACGATTCTTTTACAACAATTGCAGTTTAGGTTATTTGATTTTGGCTTACCGATGATTCTTATGACCAGAATTCTTAAAGCAGTTGGAACATAGGACACACGTTGGGTCCATCCCACAGTCACGACAGCTATACGTAGGTTCACCAACTTTAAATACTCTACCGCATAAGGATGGAACAGCGACTTCCAGAGTCTGAAACAAAAAGGATTGAGGCAAACGCTTATACACTAACCAAAACACTAAAATGTCATACAATGTAATCATAACTATAACCAACCTGCGTGTAGTCTGTCAGCTCGTTATCCTTATTTAGAAAACCATCTAAGATTGGAAACAGCAATCGTTCCGCTCTTGAAGACTTCCCATCTTGAGGTTGTCCTTTGTGTAAAGGTGACACGTTTCGTTTCAGCTTATACGAAAACGGTACAGACCACGATAAGTAGTGCTTCAGTTTATCTTCGGCAGCTTCGATTTCGCCTTTCTCGAAAGTCTCGTGAAGGAGCTTCACAAATGCTACGGTTCCGACCAAGTCCTCCACGTTGGAAGGTGTAGAATATGTCTCCATGTCAGCGGCACTCATATGAGGAGATCCAACTCCAACCCGGGGTGTCGCCACATCTTCATCCATTCTCTCCTCCTGATTGTTTGACTCTTCGTCACCCAAGTCCATCATGCCCAAGGAGAAACTTCCGTCGGACGGTCTCTCAATCGCAAAGAAACCTTACTTCAAATCTGTAACTATCATCAAACAGTCCAGTTAATAATACATACAGATTAACAAAGTTACAACATTTCATCAATTGGCTGCTTGCAAAACTGTAAATGTTCGGGATAACTGTACAAGTCACTATTTGGGACAGAACCCGATACTATTTCGACTACTCAATCTAATCTTGCTATCACTAAATCCCTATCGTGTCTAGCCTTGTTGCGGTTAAAACAAACAAACAGAACTACGCCACTGTAACCCATGTTGTTGTTGTCGCTTTGACATTCCACATAAAATATTTCCGTTCCCAGTAAAAAGTCCCAATTGGTGTTTGTATTCATGCAAGTTTTAATTGGTTATAAGAAGACACGCTGTTTAGTCTGAACTAAGTTGACTTTTTGAAATAACAATAATCACCATCACAACAACGCTCAAACTAGAAACTAAATACCTAATTTAGCAAAGCATAATTTCCAATTTAACGCTTCCCAACAAACGAATTACAATCTTTCGGTTCGGACTTTATCGCATATGTCCACCTTCTCACAGTTGTAACTACAAACACGTTCAGGTTTTGTTAATAATACTTCTCGCTAAAGTCACGTGTCGGCTCCAACTTCTCAAACAGAATTAATTGTTCTTCCTTTTAAAATCAAAGAACACCTAGCATACAAACCTTTTCCTACACCCCGACAGAAGTTCCAGAAAATAACTTCTGCTTTGCAGCCTGAATGCTCAACTTATTGTATTTAAATTTATCCTCGTTACAATTCAACCTTCAACAACATTTCCCAACGTCGTCACAAACTCGTCGACAGATACACAACACCAGCACACTCTTTCTTTAGCCCGTCACATGAAACTAACTCTTTCCAAAAAAACAAGTTCATTTTTCTTTCTTCTTCCCAAATAGCTTTCCTATTCTTTCCAACTCTGTACACTGTCGCCTCTTAAAATAATTTTGAAAAAAACCTGTGTCCCTCCTTTTCAAAATTCCTCCAACATTCTCCCTGTCTTATCATTCACTTTCGTTCCGGCTTATCATTCTAAGTCTCCTCCTCCTCAATAAAACCACATTTATCCACATTTAAACTTTAGTTATGAATTTCCAAACTTTAAAACATCTTACAGTGTAAATTCCACAACAGATCAGTTATGAGCTACCATCAGTTGTATAATGATTTCGTCAGCAGCCGACAAAAATAAATACTAAAATTTGTGTTCTGAATAAATAAAAATATCAGAGTTTTATTCCCGTGTATGTAAACAGTTCATCTATCTCTCTATCCGAGTCTGTCTTCGTCTTGAGAATTAAAAAAAAGGGGAAATGAAGTGTACAAGACGGGGAGGAAGATGTGCGAGTTGTGCGACCAAAAAGCAATTGTTTTTTTTTCTGTACACACTAGCATTAAAATGAAAGCACGGTGAGCAGGAGCAGAAGAGCTGCAAGTCAAGCAATGAGAGAGATCCTGTCGCACACACACACATACACCAAGAGTTCATTGAAATCACTTTTTGAGGGGAAAAACTATTGGAAATGGATAAGGTGTTTTATACCCTTTCAACTAATTATTCACGCAAATCCAAGAAAGTTTGTTAATGACTCACCTGGATACTATTCTTTGCTTTTGTAGCTTGCACCTATTTAATCATGGTAACGGTTTGTAAAACTTGATTGAACCACGATTGGAGACAATAAAACTGTCAAACTATCTTTGGGCTTGTAGTCAAAACAATTTACGAACTATGGCCACTCACGGCGTATGAACTAGGCAGATGGAATATAATTCTAAACAATTAAGTGACGATAGCTTTTTTCGTCTATTGAGAGCTTCAAATCTCACTGTCAATCGGTAACACGTCACGATTAACAGTCAGAGTAACATTTAAATACGGTTTATAGTTTAAAATATTAACAATCCATTCTTCAGATTTTTGCGAGTACTTTTTCATATAAAAGACGATTGTTTCTTTGACGTATCATCCAAATTTATATCGCCAGACCAGTACTATTACGAAGTAGTACTATGTAGTAGTCGTAGTTGTAGTAGTAGTGCATGCATAGTAGATGTTATTAAAAAAGAACAGTTGATCTTCTCTGAGAAATGTATATGGGGTCGTGCATAATTGATGTCCCGTGTGATTTGAATAGGAATATTTGCTTTTGCTAGAACCTTATTCGCATATTCCAGTGGGACCGTCCACGAAGAGCCAAAAGTTTTCAAAGCATCTTGAAGTCATAGCCAGCCTCAACGGGGTCAAATGGGGGTAATCTAGTTTTTAAATGGTTACATTATATATGGTACCGAAGCGGAGTTGTTATGGAAGGAAGGTGATAGCCAACAGGGGGCAATTGCGATTTATACCGATTTGTGAAAGTTGTGTATTACAAGTTACAATGTACTTGAATGAAACGGAACAACATTTGTTTATGCTCTCTTGTACACTGCGTTATGCAAGACCAAGTGCATATTTTTTTGCTGAGTTGTGTGTACAAGAAAATGAATGGCGAAAAAAAAACACTTGTGCTTTTTTGGTCAAAAGGGGTCGATCATTGCAGACGAAATTTACTTTTTTGTAAGACGACAGGAGTAATACTTTTAGAATGGCGTCTCAAAAGAATGGTGGACGTCACCGGCTATTTTTTAAAGAGGATGTTGAGATTTACTTTTTGTTGGGACTGAGATGTAGACAAGATTTTTTTAAAAATTGTGTAGGTTGAACATCAAGGAGAGGACAGGAAAAAGAGGATTTTTCACTATAAGCGCAAGGGTTTAATTTTTTTTGTGTAACAAATAAATGAAAAAGAACGAAAAAAAACTTTTTTGCAAAAACAAACAGAAAAAAATCGCAGGAGAATGGCTCGTGGCTTACAACAAAGAACTGGTAGTACATTTTTGTTGTTGAATAGATTTACGTCATGTTTGGACACAGAAAAAAAAGTTTCACCGGTGAAGTAAAAGAGATGCATTGTGGAGAAAGCGAGTTGGAAGTGGAAGGGGAACTAGAGAAATGCCGGATGCCGAGACGAATCATTAATGCATAATGACATTTATGATATTAAAGATAAAAATTCAATACAATGGAAAAATGTTTTAAATGTAGATTTTAGATAATCATGACGATTCAATTTATTTTGACAAGAAAAAACGTTGCTTTTTACATGAAATAAAAGTTAAATTGCAAAAGCAATCCTGTTTCAAGAAACTGTTACACGAAAAATCACGAAATAGGACTGAACTGAGTTTTACGTAAATGTTTTGAAGTTTTTGAATGCGTTTTACGAAAAGATTAATTTAGCTGTGGATCGCTGATAAAATATGCGTTATTGACATTGTTTACGTCGACAATGATTAAAATTTAAAATTATTGCGAAATTAAAAGTTTGAGATCACAGTGGAAGCGCCGTTTGGACGGATGTTAAAGGGGCGTTAATCTATATCGATAACTTCAACTGGCGGATGATTCCTTTTGTTGGAACCCTTGGAAGATGAGGAAGACTGAGGGAACAGGAATTCGTCAAGCCAGTTCGGATTGGAATGACTTGATGTTGGTCGTGTCACTGTGGCGGAAGGCTTAGGTTCCTTGGTAGGCTGCTTCGGCGCATCTTTGTGATTTTGAAGCCATTTTGCGAGCAATGGATGTTCACCGCGAAGCGGAGGTTTTGATTGTGATCCAACGCCAAGTAAAGAGCCCAAACTGTTGGAAGGGGCAGTAATTGATGAAGAATTGAAAAGCTTCTTAGGCAACTGGCTGGTAGCACTGCTCGGGTTATTTCCGATCGATCCAAGAACAAATCCTCTTCCTGAAAAAGTCTCAACATTGGATGTCGTGGCAGCTGCGGATGGAGGCGATCCGAAAGACGGTTGACTGGATACAGTTCCAGATGAATTGCTTGCTAAAGATTTGAGACAAATACATATTGTTATTTGTAGTTGATGGCATACAAAAATGTTGTAACTATGTAGTTACTCACTTGGAGAAGTAAAATAATTAGTGATCTTGTTTTTGTTCTCGTTTCCAACTTCAGAAGACGTAGCTTGTGAGCTTTCCTGTGATTGACTACTTTTCCCTTCCTTCTTCCGTTTCACAGGTTTCTTTGGAGGTGGTTCTTTGATTTTGATGAACTTGCCTCCACAACTGCTTTGATGGTCTTTGAACCAGAAGTCACTTGGTCCAGGAGCACGATTCATTGAGCGTTTGACAGTTCCAAAGTAGGGAGCTCGGTGTTGACATGGACCATCGCACTTCCACCAATGAGTTTTGAAGAGGGCGACCTCATCGTGGAATGAATGATAAACCTATATAAATTAAAATATCGACATTACACTTTGCGATAATTAATCAAATGATCTCTTCCAATTGAAATTGTTATAGTTAGAGTTACCGTAATGTTGGCACCCGTAAGTCTGTTAATGCGGTACATGTGTTCATGGAACTTTGGCCCGTGACTCTCCCGCTCACGATCGTTATCCGCGACGAATAGATAAGCGTGTATCATCTCGTGCTAAATTCACATTTCAATCATACCAAAAAGTTCTTTAAGTAGAGATTTAACTTCTGGTAAAATACTTTATGAGTAAACCATACCAGTAGTGTCTCCACAAGATCTTTCCTAGGACGATAAGACAACAGTGGTTTTGACAAGTGAATTGAGCACTCCCTGTTTCGTCCATGATACTTGCAAACGCCAGCACAGAGTGTCATTCTTGGACTCCATTGTACATACACTGAACTAAGCTTTCCCCAAAAGAAAGTCTCATTAAATTGACTGAACAACTGATGGATATCAGGATTAGGATCAATCAACTCCCAGCTTTGGTCCACAACAGCAAATTGGCCTGCCATTTTACCTGCTAAACAAAAGAAAAAAAAAGTTGGTTAATCTAACAATTATTATCAAGGATATAATCTCACAACCTTGTAAATTAATCATTCTAATGTTACATTTCTTTCACTTACAATACTTTAAAACTGAACTACATTGAATCGATTAAAGAGTGTCGTTTGAGCAGTTCCGATTTTCTATAAGGCGTTGGTTGGACTTGAACTCGGCCCTCGCTACGCCTCTACCCTCCAACCCCAACCTAATCAATGCACTGACTGGAAGACTAGAACTGGGACTGGAGTACTTTTGTTTGTTTGGTGGGATCCGCTACTGCTCATCTGTGATGTGAGAATCAACAGCCACCTTGTTGCCAGGGGCAAACAAAGACTAATTCATGAGTACGCTACAACCAACAGCTGCAAAAAGTTATCTAGTTTCTAGCCACTGACTAAGCTTCACGAATCGAAGCACTGAGTTAACTGGGTTGAAAAGTACGTTAAATTATTTTTTTTACTTTGAACTGTGGCTACAAAACCGTTGAGGCATTTAAAATTTATACTGTGGATTTTTTATCATTAATTAGGACCTAGTTGCAGGTTCGCCCCAATGGACCTGACAAGCCATGGGGGAGGGTGACACAACTCTTATCTCCAACGTGACAAGTCACGAAGGAGATGGAGGATGTCAAAGAGATGGCCATGTACCAGATAGCCAAAGGACTCCAGCAGGAAAAACACTCAAGAAGAAGGTCAGAAGGGATTCCAGGTGCTCGGACACCGCACTTCAAAACAAAGATAAGTTACAGGGAAAAGTAGCCCGTGTGCCGCACCACTGTTGTGAAATATGCAGTGAGACTTTCATTAGTCAGTTTAAGTTTTTTGAGCATTTGAAGAGGCACTACGAAAATGAGTCATTTGACAGTGAACAATTCGTCAAAGAAGAAAACAATGCAGACAACAGCAAGGTGGACTCTGCTTGCAACCGTGACACAGCAGCATCAAAGACAAATCCGTCCAAGGTTTGAAAATAATCCGTAGTTTTTAAAATTCTTTTAACTATTCAAGAACACTTTACTCAACATTCACTGATTTTCTGTACAGAACTGCGAAAAGGATATCCACAAGACCCAAGACGACGGCACTAATGTGGGAGAGTCCACCGCAAAGCGAAATAACAAAGATTCAAACCAGTCTGAAATTGCAAACGCGAACCTTAAATATGCAGTGGTCCATTCCAATAAAAAGTCGCTTGAAAATGATCAAACAGCTAGTATACCAGTGTCTGAAATTCATACTGACAAGAAGTTACTACCAAACAGTCACTTCAACTTGGAAGAGGTTAGCAAAGCCCTCAATGTACAGCGTTATTTGATGATTATTTTAAGTACCAATTACCAATAGCCACATGTTTCTTTCTATACAACAGAACCATAAAATCCTCTGTAAAATCGACGATGGCACTCAACTGACATCGGCATACCTTGATAAAAACGAACCAGTAAAGCCCAACGACGAAGTTAGCATCCTCCAAGACGACGAACCCGTCTTTGATGACGACGATGACGACTTGGAAACGGAGCAGATGTACCTGGAAAGTAACATTTGTCCTAGCTGTGACCAGTGTTGTGAAACGCGCGAGAACCTTGACGAACATATTCGCAAAGTTCATCCTCAGCTGGACGACAGTGGTACCGGTACCAAACCTGGAAAAAACAAGAAATCCAAAAGTAAGAACCTGAAAGTCGACTCCCTAAAATGTGAAATCTGTGCTAGAGAATTTAGTCACAGAAACTCTCTCGTCTACCATCGCCGGAGTCACACCGGTGTGCGACCATACAAATGCGAACTATGTGATAAACGATTTTTTGCAACATCTGCTTTAAAAGTAAGAACTACTCATTAATTTTGCAAGTTAAACTAACATAGATAGCTACTGCACACTAGTGCACACGTAATGAAGCAATCATGTTGACTAGCAAAGTGTTGTAGTTTTTATAGCTTAATTTTTAATTTCTCTTAGGTTCATGAAAGAGTTCATTCCGGTTCAAAACCGTATCCTTGTCTGGTGTGTGGTCGTCAGTTCCGCCAATGGGGAGATCTCAAGTACCACCAAACGTCGCTTCATTCCAATGTTAAAGCGTATCAATGCGAGTACTGCGGGAAAGACTTTGCTCGTAACTACAGTTTAACTGTTCACCGACGGATTCACACGGGAGAACGAAACTATCGGTGTGATTTCTGTCCGAAAACATTTCGAGCCGCCAGCTATCTCCAAAATCATCGCAGGATCCATACCGGGGAGAAGCCTTATGAATGCCATTGCGGGAAACGGTTCCGGGCTCATTCTGACCTAAAAAGACATACAAAGTCCCACAACAAAACAGTTCAGATTGATATAGATTCCTTGGAAGTGATACAAGGAGACAGGAAAACCGGAATATGTGAGGTTGTCTCAATTACGGAAGAAACTAGCGTGATATTACCACATTCTACTGTGCTACCACTCAAAGCAGACTTTCATAATAACATTTTGGCATCATCGTCAGCTACCACGGTAACATTAGCTAAAATCATTGTAATCACTAATCTAAACAAATTTTAAAACAACATTTCTATAATTGTAGATCCTCTCCAAGGAGCCTGAACAAATATGTGTTCCTTTCAGTACTATTACGGATCCTCATGGTCATCTTCACCAAGCATCGTCCGAATCAACTTTTACTGTTGCTCTGACGAGCTGCAGTGAGACAACAGGGTCCGGTCTGATGCCTTCATCAGTCCCTGAAGGAATCACACTGTATCAGGATACAAGTCAAAATCTCGATATATTTGGGACCGAAGGGTCAAGAACGAATGCAGTTGTTCTGTTTCCGTTAAGTCAACAGTTTCTTCCTGACACGGATTAGAAAGCGTGCTTGCATTTTGCAGTTACTTGACACACAGTTCAAGACAGGTTTGTAGAAAATTTTATCGTGATGGTTTGAGTGACTTCAGGGAAGGACTTACAAAGAAGTATAGGCACTGGAATTTAATTCCGTTCTATAATGCTAGGGATGTAAGTTCCGAATGTTGAATGATGTCTCTGATGGCCAATTTTGGAAAACACGCTGTTTGACTAACATCATTCCTTACGTCTACTCAAAATTTAGTTGAATTAAAGTCTGGGTTAGTTGCATTTATACCAAGTCTCACTTGAAACAAAACTTTATGCTCTTAATTGGAGAATCTCAGCAATTTGTTAACCGAAAATATATTATTCTATGTATAATATAAATATTGTCTTGTTGCTTATATACAACGGTTTGTTATTCAATATTTATGAAACTTTGTTTTTCCGGGTTTCGTGATCGCACACGAACCAACGCACTGTGTAATATAAGAAAAAACACACCGCATTTATTTTTAAGCAAACATTTTTGCCACTAGATGTTTTTGCTTATCAGTATAGTACTGCCCAAGTATTATAGCTAGTCACTTTTGCGTGGGCAACATGCCGCATAGCGCGGTAGCCAGTTGGGTTTGTATATGGTAATAGCGTACCGTGTATTTTTTCGGAGGTGACTAGCTAGAATATTTTCCCTATAATAAATGTTTAGAATACGCTCAATGTTCAACAACGGCATGTCTTTTGAGAAGGAAATTGTAAATATGTATACATATTTTTTCAAAATATTTTATGATCAAAAGTAATAAACCTTCCCTCCCTTGAATCAGTCATTAACTTTACATTTGAATTGTTTTCTGTGTGTTGATAAGTAACTCATGAAGCGGTCACAGCTACCATAAATTCATAATGTTCATATATGACAGTCCTAGGTGGGTGGCTAATAAATACCCGTCGTGCCTTAATTAATTTTTGGTGCATCAATAAACGATTTTACACGATTACGGATTGCAGGTTAGGGTCGTTTAACAATGAATATCCAACACATACAATACAATGGATATAAAAACACATGTGTTTGATTATCGAAGATTTTTATCAAAGGTTTTTATTTGACTACAATTTTATGGTACGCAACTTAAATATAGTTTTAGTAGACAACAAGAATGTGAATTTTACTCCTCCTCTTGTGCTGCTTCCTCCGCTCGTCGTTTCACTCTTAGTTGAAGTCCATAGGAACCGTCGGCTTCACTATATTTAGCTGTGAGATGACTTTTGATTCCATTGTACTCTCGTAACAGATAGTTTCGCAGCTGAATAAATTATAACGAAACGAAAAATTCAGGATTAAATAGTATCATAAATCATTAATGTTCTACTCATATTTTATGGTGTTGAATTAACGCTGTTGAGATTATAATACCTGAGGATGATTCCTCCTCCATTCGGTTTTCAGAAGATGGTTTTCCCAACTAGGTAGTTTCGTACATGGAAGTACATAGCGTTTTTTACGAAAAGGGATGGAATCGTTAAAGCAAACCTTAAGGGAAAATGACGAAAACATTTACTACTTACTATTCTGATCCTTAATGATCTTCAGGCAATACTGCACAAATTATATGTTTACCTGAGAAAAGTCTAAAGCTTCTTCTTGCTTGATTTCCAACTGGGTGCGACAACGGGATGGCTCTGCGACAACCTCTGGGTAGCTTTCATCTAGTTCACCTCCTTGCTCGACGAGATAAAGGGCCTTTTCCTCGGACAATTGAGAGTGACTTTTCTGACGGATAAGACCCAGCATAAAGGCTTTCACGATGTGCTGAAGATTAGTTGAGCCCTGAACTTTTGCGTACAAATCTTTGATCCCGATAAGTTCACACATTGCTTTAATAGCTCGGTGACAAACAAGCCCGTAGCCTTCGTGCTTTTTGTACACGAAGATTTGTGTCTGTCCAAATCTCGTGTAGAAATCATGAAGCACTGCAAATTCAAAACCAAAGACATTTCACAATTTCTTATCTTTTTCATTGCGATATCGCCTTTCCCCAATAGATCCAAACTTACCAGTACGGTTGTTGTACCTCTCAATGTACAACAGTTTCTGAGCAGCTCTGTTTTTGGCCCTCTTCAAAGACCCTCTGCCGTCAGGGCTCTTGGCGAGACCAAATCCAGCTAAACCTTGACCATTTCCAGTGAACGCAAAACAACTGAAGCGTCTCACCCTTCCAAAGTTAGCGTCCATATTGGCAACAGTCTTCATCTCCAAAACTTTCGTGTCAAATCCTTCAAAAGAGTCATCTCCAATGGGATCTGGTGGTCCGATACTTCTCCCATGCATTTTCGTTCCAGACCAGCCTCTCTCCAAGGGACTCAATAGCAGTGGTCTGAACTGACCCATCGTGTCTCTCATCTTAATCAGTTTAGCTTCTCTATCAGGGTCGGGTGGTAATTGACGTCGTTCGACTAGTTCCTTCCCTTGTAAGATTGGGGCATTCAACCCCGGCCAAACAATGTTCGCCTTGCCAACTCCAATCACTTGTCCCCTATTCAAATCCTTTGATGTTTTCTTCCCAACTCCTTTACCACGACCTCGCTTCTTACCCGCGTTGCTCACACTAGTCACCCCCTTCCACAACTGCTCGGCAGTGTGCTTCACAAAGAAACTAGTACTGTAGTTCACACCTGGAACTCCACTAACAACACATCCTCCCATTCCGGTACGTTCTCCATCGTTTCCTGATGCATGGAACTTAGTTAATGTGTGAAGTTGTCTAGATACCCCTGATACTCCACCGCTATACAACAGCTTATCACTAACTGCAAATAAAAATTGATTTTTTAAATCATACATACTACATCACCATGGTGAACTGAGCCACTTAAGATTGTATCTTTAATTTACCTGTTAGCATTCCCAGCCGTTGAGCTAGAGCCCCAATTTTCAGGGAAGACATTACACTCATCGTAGTCACAATAAAATTACTTAACCAAGTACTAGTTAATCAGTTAACATCATTTCGCCAGGACAAAATGGCCCAGGGAAACTAAATACATAAGTCCCTGACCCACCACATGCGAAAGCAAAAGTTTTCTGTGTAGACTACAAACCAACAGCTCGGCTGATCAAAAATTCAAAGTTATAGATCCCCGCCATACAGCAACACAAAACACAACGGTGGTCTCATACTCGAACAAACAGATTTAATGCAAGACTTGCAAGTCCAAAAAGACAACAAGCGAGCCAAGAATTTTCTACATCATTCCGCTTTTTTAGTTCCACTTTCTTTAATGTTCGTCATAATATTTAACATAACCATTTCACTTGTTAATTTTCAATGAGATAAATGAAAATAATATGAAAGCGTCTTAAAGGTTTTGTCAACTCCCTCATTAACAAAACATGCTTCGATGCTTGTATAATTGTTACGCTAAAGTATTGTAAATTATTGGATCTTCCATTGGACATGGGTTATGGACAGTGTAGCTTAACGTTTGTTTTATATAACTTTTGATTGAGTGTTCCTCCCAAGTAGGAACGGATGGAAAAATGGAAAGTGCAAAGATTGTAGGACGCTGCTTGTTGAACTATCCCCCCCATTCCAGCATGTTTCCTACCAAGGACGGCGCCACTTCCATTCCAGCACGTTTCCTACCAAGGACGGCGCCACTTCCATTCCAGCACGTTTCCTACCCAGGACGGCGCCACTTCCATTTCAGCACGTTTCCTACCCAGGACGGCGCCACTTCCATTTCAGC
>JAAXOA010001136.1:0-17285 GCA_036561885.1 Salina celebensis
CACCAAACTGGAGGAAACCACGCGGAGCGACAGTGGCACTATTATGGAAGTTGATTGTCTTAATGAAGCTATCACCTCATGGATCATTGCTCATGATAACGAGTCCCCCAAGTGGAGTTACTACTTTCTGGTAGATTTATTTCGTTATTTTTTATTTTATTTTTCTCATTAACTTTCACATATCAACATTTTTTGCTCTCTTCTCTCAGCCAAGGTTCATCTACTCTTCCTGCCATAATTAGTTCTATTTTCCCTGAAGTTTTGTTGTTTTTTTAGAACCTGTCTCATCAATCTGATGTTTTTCACTGGCCTATCCGAAAACTGAATCTCTCCAATGTTTCCAACGCACTTAAAAACGCTGCATATCTAGAGCGAACTCAGTTTCGACAGCTTCTTCTGGACATTTGTGCCGAAGTGGATGACGCCATTCGGAGGAGAAGGCGCTCATCAGCTAACGATAGAAACTCAATACTAACAACTCCTTCCTCTACAAGTCAAGAAAAATAATAGCTTGAAAATGTGTGGCGGTTCACGTGAAAAAAATAATTAAAACCGGATATCATTATATTTTTGCAGTGAGGCGATCATCATTATTTGTTCAGCTCATCTGTTAAAATTGTTTTCGTTATTTATTCTTGCTCGCCAACACATTACTATTTCTAGTTTGCTTAAGAATAGAGTTATCACTTTCACCGTTCTTTGTACTGTGGCCAAACCAACCGGGGAAAATGGAAGCTCGGTGACTGTACAAAATAAAACAGAGGGAGAGTAAAAGGAGAAAACCGAGAACAAAAGAAAGGCAACCCAGAAGTCGGACTGTTTTGACGTGTCTAGTGTTACTGTGGGTGGGGGTTTTTGAGGAAAGGAGAGAATCAACTTCCAGGGAGTCGTCACCACATTGATCTTTTCCTTCTCGGCGCTGTCGGCGTCCGTGATAAGGATGTTGACGATGGGTGTCTCCACTCAAGTTTTCCTATTTATTTCAAAGAAGAGAAAGAGAAAAACGAAAAGATTAAAGTAAAATGAAATATTAGAGAAGCCCTGGAGAGACAATGAGCCTCAAAAATGAAGAGAAATGTTTCTCCTTGTAGAAAATGAAAATGCTGATGTTTCAAAAGAAACTCGCGAATAGAATTTTTTTTTCAAACGAAAAAAGTAAAAATGATAAATGCTTCAAGTTGCATTTTCAAAGGAAAAAATTAAGTTGAAAGACATTTTGAGGTTTGCGTGTGTGTTTTTTACCTCGTTTAATGAATAAGAAAACTCGCGTGCTAAATGATATGATAATTCGTCCAACTTTTGATGAGGATGAGAACCAACGCGAGCACCAGGCGGACATGGAGTAGGAAACTCAAACAAGTTCAAGCTCTCAGAGATATTATTGTTTAATAGAGACCCTTGGGATTCTTCAGGCTTTTCATGTTTTCCATGAGGTCCTGGTGTAGACGTGGATAAGGTTGTTGCAATTGAAGGGTCAAGAATTGATTGCTCCGAGGAGGTCGATAAAGACGACCTTTGAAAGCGGCACGACACCCTATGGAGTTCTCTTACAAATCCAGGCGGCCGTTGGTGCGAATTTTCTTTTAACTGCTGCTCGACCCTCTGAAGAAATATAAAAAAACAGGAAAATTATAGCAAAATGAATCGATGGTCACTGCCTACTTCTGGGCAAGTGTGAGATTACATGAGCTGTAAAGGTGTAATTTATTTTAATGATTTAAGTGTGTGTTGATACCTCCCAAATGTTCAATAATTCTGGTAAATTACTGTGAACACAGCTTGTATACAGGTCACTCGTCATGGCGTTAATGGCTCCAGGCACAGGGCAAACCTCAACTAAAAACTCGTCCATTTTTTGCACTAGTTTCGCAAAGGAGTTGTTTGACTTAGCCTTCAGCTCACATTTCACCTCCACCCATGCGATAACATTAGGCCTCATTAGGCCGTAAATTGGACGAACCCAGAAGGAATAAGGGCTGGTAGTTTTTATCTAGGATATATTTTTTTTTCATCAGAGAAATAAAATACATAGAGAGAAAAACTAATAAATTTTTAAGTACGACGTGACATACAATAATCTAGAGATGATCGAAACAAGAGAACACTTGGAGAAAACCTCGTTATTTTCTCTATTGACTTAAAAACTTACTTTGAAGATGATTGCTTGCTGCTGCTGTAGCCCAGTGTCTCCTTCGTTTCGACCAGAGGGGTCCCCATTATGTGATTTAGAGTAGACCTTATTACATCGTTTAAGTTGTCGCGAGCAAATCCTGAATCTTCCAAGAAGCTCTTCGTCCACTGTGAAAAAGTCGACAACTGGGTCTACTTGCACTAGGGGAAAGAGAGGATCACTTATAGAGGAAGATGATGTTTCTGCAGAAGTCCCACAGGATTCTCCAATTTCTCCTACTCCATCACTTCCACTGTGTACTGTTACCAGACTCTCATCGGCTAACTGGAAACAAGAGAAACTCCTCTCGGTCTCCCACCATACATCTTTTGCAGCAATGTCACCTGCATAAGTAGCGGTTTTTGTTCCATTAGCGAATAGTACGTCATTTGCCGCTAACCCAGCTCGACATTGCATCCGATCCTTGAAGGATCTGCATTCCTTCTGGCTGTCAGGGTGCTCTCTGTTTTTGGAATTCGCCTGGGCTGGGCTTGACTCTGGCTCCAGTCGTGTGGCAAGTTTCTGTTGCCCTTTTAGAGGTAATGACTGTATTTTGTTTTCTGGAGGGGAGATTGATGGTCCTGGCACAGGGTCTTTTTTTGGCTGATGATTACGCTTCGATTTAAACATTCTTGTTAGAACATTTTTGTTTGGTACACGAAAAATAACAAATCTGCATAGAAGCTAACTTAGTTCGGAGAAAACCATCTAGAGATCATCTTCTACACTTTTATGCTAACAGTCGGCAATGATGCGAAAAAAGGATGGAAACCATTTATTATATTTTCAAACATTTTACATTGTTACTAAAGGCAGAACACTTTCGCATCCCATGGTATCAAACACAGTAAATCCTGACACAGCCATGTCGCATGTGTGTGTATTGTGCGTATTATCTCCTATCCGAATGGTTGATTGAGCCGTGTAGATGATTCTTTTCTGTCACTATGTCTAACATTTCCGTTTTACAAAGAGCTACAATGTTGCGAATATTTTTCGCTTTGCGATTGTGACGACATCATCAAGTCGAAAACTGTACGCTGTGATCACTTGACTTGACTCAAAATATTCAACTCATGACTTCCTGTTAGTGGCGCATGTCTCGTAAATAGTATTCGCAATGAGATTGAGAAAACCTTCATTTCTTTTCTTATCCTTTTAACCTACTTGTTTACTTCCATGCATGAGCCACTGTGGACCTTCAGCCTTAGGAGTATGGGACCATTGGAAGATCTCAGTTTTTATCCTTTTTATTTGTTAAAATAAAAGCATCAATCCTTACAAAAAAAAGAAAATATTATGAAAACCAGCTCAGACCAGCTAAAATACAATATAGCTTGTGTATCTATCTTCAATAGCTTCCTGGAACCTTTCTCATTCTGCAGAGAGGAAAAACTTTTTAGCCTCTTGTATTTGATATGATGATGATACGGGTCGAGACAGATGACAGATTCCATTCACAGCGAACAAGATTTTCGGTGAAAGAATTAAGATAAAAATTTTACGTCTCCGCTTTCTGCGTGGGAAAAGAAGGTAAAAGCAAATATTATATAGGTTTAGCTGGACAAAGTGCTTTCGTTAAAAATGCAAGAAAATATGGAAAATTTATGTTTCCCCAAAAATGCATGCGTTTTCTGTCATCTGTCAGCAACTTTTTATGAATACAACTCTAACTCACTTCTCTAACTAAATCTTGTATCAAGTATTCAACTGGGATTCATGTGAACTACTAGCATACTGCAATGATTACATCAAAATCCTATGGCTTGGCACACGCTTCACTTATCAATCCTGTCCTAATAGAAACTGAAACATGATTTCCTTACAACTGCTCTAGGCATTATAAAACATGACATAAAGATTCTAGTAAAACCTCCGTTTTCCTTTGCCAACAAAGTCCCAGACCGGCAACAGAGAGCCATGACAAATTCAAAAACACATCAAATTGTTCTGCTCATATTAACTAACTCTGTTTGTTTTGAGACAAATCTACAACGGAGAATTTGCATTTGAAGAAATTCATTTTAATTATAAACTTTTAGCCCTGTCAGCCCTTCCAGGGGTTTTGAATACTTTGAAAACGAAATCCTTCAGTTAGATTGGCTTCCTTCTTGGGTCTCTTCTGACCACCAGTTTGTTGGTGCACTTCCAGATTTATAAATATGGAACAGTATTGGTATTTTCCTTTTACGTTTTGCCGTCAGCTTGCAAAGACGATGATGATGATCTTGTTCAAGCTTCATTTCAATTCAATACATATTCAACAAAATACTCCAATACCTAAAGGAACTTAGAAATTCGATGTTTTCGCACAAATGGAACTGAACCAAGTCTTTCTATTGGTCTAGGATCTAAAGGAAGTTGCCTAAATACCTTATGAATGTATATGAGTAAAAAGACAATCTCCTTTCTACTCTCTACATTTTTTTCAACAAAATTTTTGTTTTCATGATAAAAACGAAAGGGAATTTAGGATACAGGCAATTCCTATGCGACCGCCCTGTTTCCTTACTTTCCTTTCTCATCTTGTAGCACATCCTGCAACCTACCGCTTTCTCTCTGTTGAAGACGTTTCCAAAGAACGATTTCTCGGAGAGGTATCATTCTGTGGAAACTGCTATAGACAATTGAAAATAAAACCTGCAGATTTTTCGGTTTATAGAAAGAGGCGTGCTTCACGTCTACGTTTAGGGGAAATATAAACGGATTTTTGTTAGTAAAGTGCGAGCTTTTGTATGTTCTTAGTTTCAGTAGAACACCTAATAAAATTCTCGTAGATAGGTGACCGTAAAAGGAAACGTTGATATAAACTAAATGTGCACGTGCGATTCTCCGGGGTAATTTGTAGTTCGCAAACACAAGACGAAAATGAATTGTGCCAAACGATAGAAAAACTGGGCGGCTACGGGGCGAGTACCATGGGACATAAACAAACAGAGAAAACGACTTTCTCCAATGCCCTCGCGACTTTATAAATCTTGGCTGGATTGTAAAAATTTAAAATTCTTCCTCAGTTAGGGGACACCATTAGAATTTTCATGACGCAAGTGGCATGTCGACTGGTATGAAAATGACCTTCAGGTAGAAAGGGTTATCATTTTTACATTTTTTATGGGGCACAGTAAAAAACGGTATTCACATTATTACATGAAATATTTTCGGATACGACATGGAATCTACTTAGCTTTACTAGAAAAGAGGGAAAAAATGGTCTGGAGAGGCGACTGGAAGTCGAGGCTGAATGACGATAAGATCCTTAAACAAGAAAATGGAAGCATTCTGATTTTAAAAGCTGAACTGTCTGGAACATAAGTAAGCGTTTTGTACTATCAACCAAGAAACTCTTTTTTTCCACAGTATCTCTTTACGTTGAGTAAAAAAATATGGATGTAATCCGGATCAAATAGCCAGTTTGGTTAAAAGTAAAAGTAATATTGGTGATGCGATTTTGATGCAGTGATATGGTCATGACAGTAACATTATAAAAATGACTTCTCCAACCGGGGTGTAGGAAATAGCTTTTCAGAATGGATGTTGCCTGGGTGGAAGGTGGAAACGGAAAATGATAAAGCAGCTATGCATTGAAAGGATTTTACACTCTTTGCACAAATGGGATATTCATAAACAACGAACATGGTAGCCAGACAGTTCCATGAGATTTTCTCCTCTGGATGAGGAAGTGTGTGGGACTAGGATTGTTAATTCACAGAGTGGACCTCTGAGGCAAAAGAGTATTATGCAAAAATTGGAGCGTATTTTAATGCACATTTGGACGAATTATCTTAAGCAATTACATTAGCGGAGGCGTTTCTATCATCCCACGTTGTGTAAGACTTGAATTTTATTTCTTTTCCAATTGTGTGGTTCAAGTATCCATTTTTTACGTTGGTGGATAAAACATACATTCTTTTTTTAATTACATTGCATGTCGCCCACTTTAGCACATGCAATTTTTTAAGTAATTTGATAAATCATTTTCTTTTCTGTAAATGATGATTTTTGGTTTGTAAACAATGGCTTATATAAAATTTCAGCTTATAGCTTTCAAACAGTTTTTTTTCATCTTTAAACAAATACTTTGTTTCAATTTAGAATTGCAAAAATCAACTCCTTGTCATATAAAGTTAAATGTTAAACGTTTTTATATAAATCTTTTCACAAAGTACAATTGTTCGTTAGTTTCATTATCTAAACTTTGAGAGTAGTGTTAGCGTGTATCGTATCTCATACACTGGTAGTAAAGTAAGTAAAATAATTCAATAATGTGATACTCTAGAATAATATTTTAGTTCAATCTGTTTCCGTATTTATGGACAGCTAGTTTAGTAGTCCTCAAAGTTATCATCTTTGTTAAGCGCTAATGATAGTGTTAAATCTCGGTATTATAATAAGTGGGGTTTACACACAATTGCCTTATACACTAAACGACAAAGTTGTAATACTTAATGTAACTAATACCCTAATTAGGAAGCTTACTTTGTATATTTACGTTCAAGTATGTACTAACATTTATGACATTTTACATTGTAGACAGATGGACGATGGTAAAATACTGATTAAATCTTCCTATCAGCAACATAAAACGATGATCAATCATGCAAAGCGTGTTTTCAATACGGAAATGAAACGCTTAAATGTTGACATGCTTAAAATCAATCAGTAATTAATTAGTATGTGTTTGTTTCCCGATTCGTTTGAAATGAAATGTTTTTACTTTTCATTGTTGACTCTAGGGTTCCGAATTTGGATTTCAAATTTATGCGTGTTTATGATTCTACATGTCTTCCTGCTTTATGATGAATGCTTGGTTCAGAAAATAATCGACCCGGAAAATAGATCGTTGGGTCCCTGTTGTTGGTACTGGAGTTACTATATAATCCTACAGACGACATAGGGAAACGGACTGAATTTTGTGCATAGTGACCGACCACAAGACATGCCCGCATTTCCTTCTCAAACATGCTCTAAGGAAATCCATTCTTGTCACTGACGTTATCCTTACGGTTTTCTTATTCATGTTTCATTTTCCGTGCACGGTTTATGAACTGGAACATGACCAGCACTATTCTGTTGTATTCTTCATCCAAATGAAAGCTAGTAGGGGTAGTAATAATAAGTTGTCCGGTTCAAGTTTCCAACTGATCACAAAATACTCTCTATTTTCATCCTCGGTCTGGTAAAAAATCATATTTACGAACCGATTTCCACCAACTTTAGGAAGAGCTTATTTCATGCATGTCCAACGAGCCATGTAACGAGTGACATATGACAACTCACAGATTATGAAACTTACAAAAGTTCAATAAATATATCCATTCTATCTACTTTCATGACAGAAGTTCTGATAACTTTTTGACAAGGAACACTACCTACAGCTTAACTTTAAAATGTTACTGGTACTACTTCAAGCATAAATATTTAAAACCTCAAAATATAGAACTAAGACGGGATGAATGCTCCGCTTCAGTACTCCAGCTGTACAGATCAATGATCAATGATATGATCGGAATTGATGCGTATAGGCCTATCCATAGCTACTTGCTCATTAGTTAGTGTAGGATGTTTCTTCCTCTTAAAATAATGGAAGAAATGACATAAAGTTGTTTTATCTCCCAATGAACCTTTGATCCCACCTTTCATAACTAAAACTCAATTTTATAAGATTAGCTATTGCTATTATACTTAAAATGTCCATATATCATATTACTACGCACCATAGCTGGCTACATAAACCACGGTTTCCTTGATTTATACTTCTATAACTTTGGTTATATGTATTTTAAGTGTTAGTGTAGCAGATAATGCGTGTTTGTTACATAAATGCTTTTCTAAGAGTTAACATTAACAGTCCAACATTATTATTGGACTTACTGTAAACATGAATTACAACCATTTTAACTTAATCCACGTATGACGTAATGTTTTTTTGATGTAAAATGTGATGATTGTTTCCCAATAATACTCTTTGTTATATAGTTGTTATACATGTTATGTAATTTGTAGCACATACTCTGCGTCAACAGTATCAATGATGGCGATTATCGCAACCAAAAGTAATGTAAAAACAACTGAAATTGATATCGTATCGCTGACCTATCATAATCATCACTTACTAACTCATATTTCAATACAAAACTAGCACAACTCTGTAGCCTCTTGTTACAGTGACCCACGTAACCTTAATCGAGTATATTCTGTCGTGTAGGCGACCGCTCTTATGACACTCTACAGTCACCGGGCTCCCCTCCATTTCCCCCATTACCTCCTGCAGATGCATCCCTAACTTGTTGTTTGGCTTTCTTACTTACTCTCCTAATCAAGCTCCTGCTTCTTGGCTGGTTTCTTCCAAGTCCACCTCCTCCAGCAACTTCTTCATCTCCTTCAGTTGCTGCTCGTGCATTTAACATTCCAAATCTGCTCCGACTAGTTGATGTAGCTGATGGTGTGGATGGCGATGAATGTTGATGCTGGAGTTGCGATTCTTGTCCAGTAAAAGCTGCCACGTTCCTTGACTTTGATCCAGCATAAGCACTAGATCGCCTTCGAAGCCCGATACCAGGTCCAGTCTTTAACATTCCACCACCTTCCTCAGTGTTTCGGTAAGGGATTTTTGACAGCTGCAGGAAGGATTTGAAAATCTCACGAACATTCCTATTCTCCTTGGCCGAACACTCCATCGCTTTCCCCCTGGAAATCAGAAAATATAAAGAATGCTATGTCCTCAAGGAATTCTTCAACCGCATTGAATAAAAATGTTGCAATGACTTCATTTACAACGAAAAATATAATACTTTCAACGTATCTTCTTACTAGGATCATTTACTTTTACTTTAGCTTGTATTCATAGGACTCATGAAACTACTTCATGATAAAACATAACAAACCCATCATATTATAGTGTTAAAATGATTTTGCTTTTCGTTCACCTCCCGATGATGATGAAACAACCATCGGATATACCCAAAATACATCGTGATTGGATTTTGCGTTTCCTTTCAGATGGAGATAGAACAACTGCATTGTGATGTATGTTATTTCTTCATTGGCAGAAGTAAACAAAATTCTATATAATATGCTTTCTCTAAAATGTTTACAGGATTGGAGGAAAATAGGAAATCTAGGATAATATTATGAGTGGAACAAGTATTGACGTTTTGGTATGGATCCTCATTTGGGGGAATAATTGATACTCAGTTACTGTGCTACAGTGTAAAATACAGTAATGCTGAGCATTTTTGAGCTGCATGAGCATTTTTGCTTATTGAACGCATGACTAATTACGTCATCTTGCCCAGTTAACTGGCGCAATTAGTGTTAACACTAGTGGTTCATAAATGACGAAATATTTTCAAACCTTCAAACCCATGACCAATTGTCTACTTGAAACCTTACATATTCGAGTTTATAAAATTTGTACTACAAATTCATATTCGTACAAGCATGATTCATTTTCGCTCCTTCATGAACTCGTGGTGCAACCGACTGGTTGACCAGGAGCAAGAAAATTGTTTTACCTTAAGACAACGTATATTAAAGACTATTATCATTACCTGGAACCTATTTAGGGAGATGTAATGTATATAACGTAGAAGTACAGAAACAGGGTACATTCAATAACGCTGAACATCGCTTAATCGCAATCAATGAAGTTTTCTTGTTGTTTTAGAACTCAACTCAAACAATACCTGATGTGTAGGTTTCGTGTACTTTTCAATTTCCCTTTTATCATTTGTTCATTTCAAAAGTTTTATCATTTCTTACTATAAAAACAACTTCCAAACATTTCATCACATCATCATATTCCAATTTCGAATAGTTCAACCAACCAGTCTGCTACACTCTTGTTTTGAAACTGATTTCATGAGCTCACGTTGTGCTTTAAACAACATGAGACATTACGTCGTAAAATTCAATATTGGAAGCCATACGCTAGTGCTGCGCCAAATTGTGTCCTACATAAATTCAAATTTGAATTTGTAGAAAATTGTGATTTATCGAGTTGCACAAGCTCATTTGTCAATCAAGAGTGAAAGCAGCAAAAAAATACTCAATTCAATCTTCAAAGTATCTATTGCTTTCACCAAACAAATAAATGAGAGATTGTAAATCAATCAAATGTTTAATTTTGTCGTGTGTTTGTAGTTAAACAACAAAGAAATCATATGTTTCCAGCAGTCCGCCACCTTTGTGGTTTTTGTCTTTGTTAAAAAGGAGGAACGATGACGGGCGCTACGAAACGTAAAACCAGAGCTAGCTGTTGATGCAAAAGGCACAAATTAAATATCGTGTGTCTAGCTGCGGGCGTTTGCTATTTGAATTCACATTTCACTTTGCGAGCATTTATCGCAACAATAGTAACAAAACCACTTTTATTTCTTTCTCTCTCCACAATTGCCATTATCATAGGAACAGCAAATGCATTCAAACAAACACATTGGAAAACCCAAGTTGAGTATGATTGAATCACGTTTTCTCGTAAGTTGGGAAATGGTGAAAGATAAAAACAAAATTGCTAATGTAAGCGGTTGAAAGGTATGGGAAAAGATAGGGATTCTAAGCTCCCAGCACTTTTACGAAAGCAAACAAAGGCCACTAAACGTATTGCTCAAAGGAGCGGAATTCGCTAATAACAAATTAACGTTAAACTTTTCCCTTTGAAGAATCTCTAAATGTCACCCAAGAAACCAATCGCATTTTCAAAAACAAAAAAAATCCATATGTAATCGAAAGACTGCTGTTATGAGACGATTCTCTGGATAACATTAATGCTAACTTTATACAACGAGACAGACACGTGTACCGCTTTTTGTTCAAACTTGATAAAAACGCTACCTCAAGCAAATACAATTAGTAGGCGCATTCACTTCCAGGAAAAATACTTTTAGACAGAAAACATGATTACTTTAGTTTCTCCGAACACAAAACTTGACAAAACATAACAAAGTTAAAATTTCCATGAGTAAAAGAACAGGATAAAAACCGTACTGACAATGCAGACAGATATCATTGAAAGTGGAACTAGAGCAGATAAAAATGATAGCTCTGAACTTTGTTTGNAAAGAACAGGATAAAAACCGTACTGACAATGCAGACAGATATCATTGAAAGTGGAACTAGAGCAGATAAAAATGATAGCTCTGAACTTTGTTTGAATACTGGAAATATGTAAAGTATTTATGTACAACGTGCTTATTTACATTTAGGCGAATCTAAGAAGCAACAACTTAAGTTTGATTGCCTTTTTTGAGAGCTGTTTTTCACAATCTGGCGAAAGTAGGATTTTTCGTAATTTTTTATCTTTTTTTAACAAGTGAAATCATCATCTGCAAGATAAAATTCGCAATGATATAATCTTATTACTTTTGACAGCCTGCATTTTTTCTCCTAACATCTTTCTCTTTTTCGGAGTCGTACAAAAACGAATTGGAAATTCTCTAGTAAACATCTTTTAGTTCTATACTATAAAAGTACCACACGTGTTTTATTATCGCGGCCTGTTTTTACCTTTTATTTGCCTTATTACTCACTCTCGAAGTTAACTTTCTCTTTTCTCTCAAGTTGCTGTGAGATTACACTTAAATCTGTACGCATCAGTACGCAACGTGTACTTTTATTTGGACAAACCTAATGCATTTAGAAAAAACTAAGTCTCTACAAGTGCAGTCGTCCATTTCGTGTGATTCACCTCTTATGTCCATATCATTTTGCTCTGAAAAAGCTCTCTACAAACGTACTTTTTCTGTAGGTATAACAAGTTTATCGTCGGACATGCCCTTAAAGAGAATGTATTCGTTAGCGAGAAAGTTTTAATTAAAAATCTATGATCTTTCGCTACATGACCCACTTCCCATTTTTTCCTCAAAGTCGGCACTTCGTCATCAAGATAAGGTTTGTTTTATAAAGAGATGCTTTTAATTGGATGTTAGCAAGCCAAGCATGAAATGACTACGCCACACAAAAGAATAACGGCAAAAGATGACGATAACTCTTTCACGTTATAAAGAAGTCTACAGTAGGTGTTTAGTATAGCCTATAGTCTTGGTATATACTTTCCATTTAGGGTTTTTATTATTGGCTCGCTAATTTTGAAGCAACCTAAAACTAAAAGTTTTCACAATTTTGGTTGCTCACCTTAATTTTGGCAGATGGTCATGAATCCAGTCACAAACTTCGTCAAACTCCACCTCTCTCCTGTTCATGCCAATGTCCGCCTTGTTCCCGGCAATGATAATGGGTACCTCCTGAAAGTCCGCACGTTGCTCTCTAATCTCCTCAAAGCAGCTCTTGACCTGGTCAAAGCTCACTCTACTATCAATCGCATAGACTAGCAGGAATGCCGACGCATTGGCAATGGACAGGCGTCGCATCGCAGGAAACTGGAAATCTCCCGCAGTATCCAAAATATCCACTTTGAGAGGTACCCCGGACGGACTTCCAATGTCGAATTCATGCGAATACAAATCCTCCACGGTTGGCTTATGTTTCTCAGGGAAAGTCGAGAAAACGAAGCGTTTAATAATCGCACTTTTTCCAACACAGGGACCTCCCAAGACGACAAGACGGGTGCGATCTGTACAGTCACCCATGATTTTTCTCCTGTATATTTCGTTGCTTTCTTCAACACTCTTTTACCAAAGTTCTCATCACAATTTTCGCGAAAAACTGATTTCACCCAATTATTTTCTTCAGGTTGTTCATCTTTGATAGAAGTAGTTTTTATGCCAAATTAACTTCAAGTCAGTACCAGAGGTTTAGTCCACGTTAATTAGATCGATTTTTGAACTAGGAAAAACTTTTAACATTTCCTTCATGCTATTTCTCTTTTACTTGTAGATATTTGTCTCATGTACATGTAATGAATTGTATGTTCGACTTTCACTCAAAGGACAAAATCGACAATATTAGGTATAAGGTATATATAAACAATACAGTAAATATACCTCGTTTTATCACAAAAAGTTGTTGGAGCCTTTTGAACCCCTTTTGAAAGATGGCAAGAGCCAGTTCACAAAAGGAGAAAGTATTTTGCTTTTTGCACACAAGATTTACAACTCCGCGTGACATGCACACATTGATGGAAAGGTGAAAGCAGTGAAAGGCAGGTGTGTTTTATTTTTCGTATGAGCAGCAGAAAGGCTTTATCCTTTTTCATGTAATCATAAAATTTTGTAGCCCAGTTCGTTTTGCCTAACGTCTTCGTCTGTTGTGGTACTGCGGTTAGGGCTGTTTCTGAAAGATTGATGTGATGAGAATTAACATGGTAACATTTTAACACGTCAGGTTGTAGACACTAACGGTTCTCTGCATCTCCAGGTGTATAAGGATTTTATACTAATACAATGAGAAAGCGGGAATGCTGACTTTCATACAAAATACCAAATAGTGCCTTTTTGGTTACGATGAAAGGTGAAACGCGTGGTATAAAAAAAGTCGGACAGAGATAAGAAGGTGTTAAGAAAAGAACCTTTGTTTGGTTTTTCCTAGACTGAAAAGGATGTGGTCGATGTTTTGATGTTGCCAGGATGATACCAACAGCGTTTCATGTGTTTTATACGATTTTCTTTTTGTTGTCGTATTGTTGTTTCTCTTTTAGTGAAAGTGATGATGCCGGACTGATAGTGGCATTGTTGTCGATGTCGTCAAATTCCAGATTTTGAGAGTTTTCTTTTGTGTTTTTAGTAGCCTTTTTCACAGTGAGAAATTTGAGTGAGTTGTCACTTTCACTCAGTTTGATGGTGTTTCCTTTGGTTTTGGTTTCAACTATATTTTCTTTTATTCTAGGTTTTCTTTTTAATGTCTATTGTTCGAAAAACACAAAAAGGAAGAGTAGATTGACTTCTGTAAATGTCGGTTTTTTGGTAAGTTCTCTTAGCAGTACAGAAGGCGTAAAGTTTCAATATGTAATCGTTGTAGTGATATATGAAAATCACAGCGGGAGAGTGTCCTTGTTTCGACAAGTTGCTCAGGTGAACCAACCAAAACACTGGTTACCAGGAAATCTGTGAAATAAGAACAAAAACAGGTTTTATGCTTTATACTGCCAACTTCACTAGAGCACATGGCTTGCATAAGGATTGCATTGATTCAATTCATTAAAACTGTTTTGGCTTTCTTGTTTGGTTTGTGTTTCTGCCACATTTGAAACGATAATTGGCAAAGGTTTCTAAGTTAAATTCTGTTGCTTCTGTGTGGAAATAATTTGTGCTATAGTATGTTGCATTCTCCAACCCAGGTATATATTATTGGCAACTGCATTGTTATGCCTGGTGTTGAAGAAACAACAATGCTAATTATGTTCGACTCAGAAACGTTGATTGGAAGAGTCAAGATGATGCCTTAAAGCGAAAACTTTCTTAATTCCTTATTCCGTGAAAATACTGTGGCATGACAAAAGTATGAACTGGAAACTGGATCATAATATGACACTAGGGAGAGGATTTGAAACTCTATTAATTAAACCAAGACTCGTCATTATGCAATATTAAGCTCTTCAAGTTTAAAACTTACACTGTTTTTGGGTCAAACTGATGGAACAAATTTGCAATACATTATCCTGAAAAAACTATACTACACTTTTCTAAGCCATCATTATTTTCTGCGTCTCCTTCCGTAATGAAACAATTATGGATTTAAGTAGTTCTATACCTTATAACGGATTAAATTTGAACAGCCGAAAAAAGTTGGTAAAAGGGGTTTCATGTTATTTTGCATTGGTTATGTTATAGCACCCATGCTTCATTTTCTCTTTTTTAATGGGATCCCTTTGTTGGTCTTATGATATAGGGGCAATTCGGCGCAAAGTGTAAAGTCGTAGTCAAGAAACCGTGTTATAAGTCTTTGTTGAACCTTTTAAGTTTGTCCCTTCATCTAGACCTATTATCGTTCTGAGAAGAACATGGTCTAATGCTCTGTTCGAAATTCTTTCTAATTTTCACTTTTTCCCGTTTTTGTTAAATTTTCCCCTCAACCTTTCAAAAAATAGCTACTAGCAGCTCGCCTGTTTTCCGTTTCTCGCGTATCTGCATCCGTCATCGTATTTCATAGGGAAACAACAAAGAAAGTTTTGGAGTAAAAATCAGTTAGCACTTTCACTCGCAACATTTTCGGTTCACTAGTTACTATTTTGAATGCACGCGATAGTATAGAATCTGGATGCAATCTCTCCAATTCTGTCCTAGAGCACACGCGAAAACCAGAGAACCTTGAAGTGCCTGCAAAATACCTATGTAGTCGCGTACAAAAGGTACAAGAGAATATCAATGGTTGCATTGTCTGAACACTTTATCATTTCCTCGCTCGCATCCTACTCATCCAAGCGTGGAGTTTATCAGATTAAATATCAAAGAGCCACATAGAGTTCAACTTAACGAGAATGTGTCGACAGCTCAGGCCAGAATCTTTACAGCTCTCTCATTTTCACACTGCAATTTCCACACACGACATTGTCATCATTATCTGGCTGGTTGGATGGAACCTTTCATGTCACACGGAACGAAACAACACGGCAATAAAAAAGAAACTCAAAAATACTGGGAAACAATTCAAGCGCTATTGCCATTTATTTGGAAGACATATGTAAGATGCTCTCTAGTTCTGATGCTGTTGTTAGAAAGATATTAAAAACTAGTATTTGAGAAGCAGTACAATATGATCTATGCCGAATAGTTTTCATTCGTGGTACTGCACGAATTCTGAAGTTGTTATGGATATCATCTTAAAAATGATAGTTGCCTGAAATGTGCCTGCGTGAAATTTGGTAATACATGGAAAACATAAATTGGAAATTTAATGTGGATGTATGTAAGATTCGGAGAATCCATGGAAGCTGAAAGATGATATTCCTTGTTTGTAGCTACTTTCAGAGGAAACCATTCAAGTGCATTGCTGATTACATTGAGTATAGCTTGACATTAGCCGAATGTTTTCATTCGTGGTACTGCACGAATTCTGAAGTTGTTATGGATATCATCTTAAAAATGATAGTTGCCTGAAATGTGCCTGCGTGAAATTTGGTAATACATACATGGAAAACATAAATTGGAAATTTAATGTGGATGTATGTAAGATTCGGAGAATCCATGAAAGCTGAAAGATGATATTCCTTGTTTGTAGCTACTTTCAGAGGAAACCATTCAAGTGCATTGCTGATTACATTTGATGATAGCTTGACATTATTTGAAGAATCATATTTAACCTTTCAATCATAGCTTTATGTGATATGATAACTTTAAAAGAAAATAGTTATGCGTGGCAGAAAAAGGAGCTGTTTCTGTGAAACCGAGAACAAAATATTTGTATTCGGCATGTTTGAGATTCTTTACATTACCACATATCTAAACATCCCCCGATAACGATCAAGGCCGTTTGCGAAGCCAGATATTTTTTGCATTGCAGTTTTTTAAAATCCGGGATAGCATCGCACATACTATGATACACGTAATCAATATTGGGCCATACACTTCTTTTACGATGAAAAATGACTAATGAAGTTCTTATTTCCACTCATTTCGCTTTAATTTGATGCAATTGAGTGGACTTTCATTTCAGAGCCAGGTATGCCCATTCTTGATATGTCAAAGGCAAAATGCTCTTTACTTTTTGGCATGTGGGAATGACACTGTAATCGCCCTCAGCGAGCGTTTCACAACGGGGTTTTCCCCATGTAAGTGGTGTGGATACACGCCATGGCTTGTTGGTACCTACAAAGAGTTGTGAAAAAGAGAACGTTATTTGTCTTTTGACCAACTCTTTTCATGAAGTTTTTCCCTGCAGGTTTCGCTCGTTTTGTAACCAAGCGGTTGAAAACAAACATGTCATTTAGTGAAATTAATGTGCCGAATCTGTCTTCAGTAGAAAATACTGGATGGACATCGACTTTCTATCATAATGACTAATGATTGCAATTTGTCATTTTATCCGCAAAGAAAGAACTCGTTTTTTTCTTCATGTCTCCCAGTCTTTCCACGTCTTTCTTAAAATGTGAGTTTGACGCCAAGTCACAGCCCCTAAACAACTTTTACTGGGCTATAAACAAAGTTTCAATCCTAAAGAGTTATACATCAGTAACACATTAATCGTCATAAATGAACACTGTTTTTCGCGTTACTTCATTATC
>JAAXOA010001137.1:0-17283 GCA_036561885.1 Salina celebensis
AATTGAAAATGGAAATGTAGTGGCGATGAAAGCTGATCAACGGCGAGCTTCCAAAAAGCTGTATTTGACGGTTTTTGTATGTCCTTGTGGAGATTTTTTTACTTATCATATTCTCCTGCTGCTTTCACTAGCCTTAGTGCATGCATAATAGATGTTTGTGTGTGTGAGGGAAAATAGCTATCCTTTTAGACTATTCCTTTTACGAAAGGTTGGAAATGTGAGGTCTAAAAAAAATAACACGTTCATCAATAGAAAATGAGGCAAAGGGGGAGAAAGCAGTCGAGGAAAAATTGAATTAGAGAATGCACAATTGCTGCGTATAGAAATGTAAAATGTGGGAAAATTGCATGCTGCATATGATTACCATTTAACGATAGCTTTCTCTTTTCTCTGAGCTTTCAATAGGAAAGCTAAGGGTTAGAGAAAATGAGCTTAAATATTGGAAAATTGAAATGAAACGGGAGTGAGAGCTCTAAAAAAGCACCTTATTTTATAGACGGTTGTTGAGCAGCAAAAGTACATGCCGATTTCTCTGTATGCATTGAAAAACACGAAAAATCATCAGAAAAGATGAAAATTCTTTTGAAACTTACATAGCGAAAATAATACGGTTATTATATTGAATCTAACGAGAATGTTGGGAACTGTAACAGTTCACAAACAAGCAGACTGCTTTTATACGCATTTACATTCTGCAACCAATGTCGGTAGCCTATAGTCCATCCGGTTAAACAGACTTGACTAGATACACTATGCTAAGTATAAAATCTCTAAATGTATATAAAAACCAACGGTGATGTTCCAGCTTATAAGCATCTGCTTTGTCTGCTAAGTACCCCCATAAAAGATTTAGTCTTGTCTAACAAAGAGCCTACACAATTTGCATAATAATATATGCACTGGTGCCATTACACAGAGAGAAAAGGTTTTGGTAGCGATAAAAAAACAAACTGTTGCTGGATAATCTCCTTGTCTCTTCCGACAAAAAAAAAACTCGCTCTGAACAAAGTACTTTTTTATTATAACAACACATCCGAGTCGACAGGAAGTAGTGAGGAGAAGATAAACAAAAGCGTACATGATCACACAAAATATTAAAATATGCAAAAACCGACGGGGTAAAATGAGACTCGTGCTTCTTCGCAAGACCAAGACCCCTTATCTTCCTGTCCTTGATTGTTTAAAGCAAAAAAAAGAGAGACACGCAGGTGAAAGTAAACAAGTTCCTGCTGTTGTATCGCTTGTGAGACAACCTACTTCAACACGTTTGACAGTACAAAGTAAAAAAAAGTTTTATTTTACAGACACGAAAAAAAGAGAAAGCTCGTGTCATCGTGACTCCTGTTGGAAATAAAACTTTATTCAGTGGACAAGGTTAGATTAGTATGATCCCTAGAATGTTGTCACGTAGCAAAAAATAGTCACGTTTGTTTGCACCACTTAAATTTGATTTTTTATGCACAGCTCGTGTCCACGCAACCCACTTTTTTGTACAAAATACTTGACAGGTTTGTAATCTTCATGAACAATCTCTTTTCACTTGAGAATATTAAATTAAATAGTTCATTCCGGTATGTTATTCAAGCATAAACGATCGACCTGTCGTCCTTATTACTATTTCAGAAGGGCACACGCGTTCAAATTGTCATTAATTAATAATACAAAACGAGCATTGAACTTGTTTTTTTCTGGGTTACCAAAATTTAGGAGCCAAAGAAACAAAACATGATAACTAAAAAGTTTACTAGTAACCATTTGGAAACTTGCTAAAACTTTGTAGTTTTTGGTTTATGTAGGAGATAAATGCAACTTTTTAAATCACTGTTAACCTGGTCTTCTATTGATCTTAAGATTAAAGAGAAACCACAGTGGCTGACTTGCTGATGGCAGTAAAAAACCATGGATCCTTCTTTTTCCACTAGTTTTTTCTTTAATGACTTGTTGTTGTGTGCCAACGAATCCATACAACTTCAGAAAAAGTTTTGTCATCCCATTCAAGTTAATTGGATATATGGACAAAAATTAAACTGAGTTTGATAAGTTAGGCGTATATGATAAGTTGTGCCCATTTATCCGAAAATTAAATTAGCGACGATAATTGCGAGTATATGGCAGTGTCCTACTTAATTGGATTTCTCGATATGTCCGTCATTCGGAAAAATTAATTATGCAGAAATTGGTTGTCCATTGAGCTCAAAATTTTCTAAGCCTTTTCCCATTCACGAAACCCTGCACCATTGAGAAAATGTGTGACTGTATGAAGTGAACATACATTGGATACATGGCCACGTTTGATTTATACAGAAAACGAGATTTGCATTTGCTAAAATTAAATTTTCTTGAGCCATTCTTCCGGAGAAAAGATCTAAATGAAATTTTCGAGATATCTATGGTTGCTCCCAAAGAGTCGCTATAGCTCCTCCATTTTCCGGGCAACAATCTGACCTGATCAATATGACGATTTTCACTTTTGTATTCATAACAACATCCCTAGTGTATTGTACCTAGATTCTCTTACACAATTAAACTTTTTCTAGTCATCATCTGCTTCCCATTCCCAGTTTTCTCTCTGAAACAGTTTCAATAAAGATGGTCGTAAAAGGACATGTTACCATCTTGTGCAATTTCCCGAGTTATACATTTTTTTGTCTTGCATCAACCCGGAGAAAAAAAAACATCCATACATGCTTGTAATTGATATAAAACTGTCTAGAGGGAAAACGATGAATGGGAACGATGTTTAATGAGTTTTCTCCACGCATTTTCCAACTTTCTCTATGCGGTAAGCATATCAATAATTTCATTACTCGATTTCCTTTTCTGAGGAAGGCAATAATAAAAAGGGATATCATCAAAACACAAAAAGTCATGAGAGTACTTTTTTCCCTTCAGCGAGGCAAAAAGTCCATAAAAAGAAAGGGAAATGAAATAAAAAGTGTTTTTCCTTGCTCCAAGAGCGTCCTAGAATGGGACGACCTTCTAGCCATCTATCTCCCTAAAAAGAGCCGTTTATTATTTAACGCTCAACTGTAATCCATGACGGTGTAGGAGGATGGCTTTTTTAAAAGGGTCTCTGTGACATACCCCCTAAAAACTAGGTTAGTTTCTACGGTGCCAGTGCAACATTTTACTAGAATGAATGGTTGTTGCAACAGTGATATATTGCTGGCAAAAGTAGAATAAATTGTGGGCCTTTTCCAGGTTCACTTTCTTTCTGTGTAGAGAAAGTTCCATTTTCAAGAGGTTATATCCCTTCAAAAGACTACATTGTTTGTGCGAGCTCTCTGTTCTTATGAGTTTGTTGACTTTGTGTCGTGTGACATTGTTGTTTGGAGGAAACAAAGACTTCACTAAAAGAATTATAGAAGCTTAGCCATATAAAAATGTACTTGATTTTTTCTAGAGTAGTTCAATCTATATCGGAATTCTTTTCTCGTTTCTCTTCAGTTCATCTATTATTTAGTTTGATAAAATGCAGTCTAGGCATCGTATCATGGACTCGACTAGACTGGAGTTCGGTCTACTTGTGCGTTTAGAAAAAAAGTAATTATTTGAAATGGAGAATGTTGCGAGACCACCCTCATGGAGATATTTCTGTAGCAGAGAGGAAAAAAATCAGAGAAAACGCTTTTGAAATGAAAGTTGAAACTTTTCATTCCTAATATAAACATGTAAGGTTTGCCTGAAGCAATTTAGGAATAGGTAGGAAAGGAAACTAGATAGTTTGTATTATCCTGTAGTGACTTTCCATTTCCAACAATGCATTCAAGTAGGACAGCAGCGTTCTGGTCTAGGTACTAGGAGAATAGAAGAGGGACGCATAACATGAGCTTCCAGCACAAAAGTACATTTTCAAGGCCTTTGCCACAGGAAATATTTTGAAGAACACATGCTGATTAGTTGGCTCAAGTAGTCATTCAATCTATTTTAGTTATCAAATGTGGGGGAGCCTACAAAAGTGAAAGCATAATACTCATCATGGAGAATTAAATTACAGGTTCGGAAATTGGATCGGATTGGGAGAGGAAAGGAGAAAAGCATAGAGTAGGATTTCTGCGAAGAAGAAAAAAAATGAAATGCGGTATGAGGATATTTTCAAGAGTCTGTTATGAGACTAGAGTCAGTCAAGTGTAATCCATTTTTCGATGCAAATTTGCAAGCATACTCAGAGAGAAAGTGGAAATGATACATGAACAAAAACTATTTTTTACTCTGTGCGGTGGGAGAGATGTCTAGAGAGATTTTGTGTTTTGGCAGTGACTGGAAGAAAAGCCACAAATGATGTAAATTTTAGTAAGCGCGGCGAAAAAACTACCAAGACAATGTTTTGGTTGTTTATTTAACAAGATTTGGTTTCTGCAGTAGAAATTCTTTTACATGATGACATCTTATTTGCAACCATAAATAACCTATAATGACTTTCAAGAAAGGATTTACTTTTACTTACTGTGGCCAAACACACGTGAGATGGAACTGGCGGTAGTAAAGAAAAACATTTGGGTCCACATTTTAGTGCTACGCACTTTCTCAAAGGAACATAAACATTTCCAGAGATTTGTTTTTTTCCTAGCAAGGTGTAATTTCAAAAGGCTTCGTTGAAGGACAGCTTAGCGCCTACCTGTGTTTTAGTAAAACGGATCTACAAAGCGACACGTCAGTATGTAATGTCATATAACTGTCAGAAAAACAAATCGTCAGTTTTTTTTCTTACGGGGATAAACAACACACCCAAATAAATCCCACCTCAAAATTTATCACTGCATTTCCTCTCCAAAAGGCTGCAAAATTTGATTAGATAAAGGAGTCTACTATTGACGCAAGTTTGAAAGTGGCCGTGCCTATCTGCACCTTCAAACACACACTGCTATCTACACTTTATGGAATTATGTTGCTTCTTTATCGCTAATGGAATTTTACCATATGCCCATTAACTCCTTTTCCCGCTTCTTTCCCCTTTTCGAAAGCGTATTACCTTTTGCCAGAAAAAATATGTGTGAGCTTTGATGGGAAAAGTTTTTTCTTCCACTTAGGAATGCAAAGAATTTAAAGAGAACTTGGAGGGAAAATCACGGGCTTGGAATAATAGTATTAGCAAAAGTGCAGTGTTGAAGAAAAGCCCGAAGAGAGAAAAAAATGCGGACACATAAATAGCCACCCTTTTTCTCCTGGTTCGTTTCTTTTCCCTTGAAAGTCCCCCGCTACTTTCTTTCCTGGTTATTTTCTTTTTGCCAAGGAAAACACTTGAAAAAAGTAGATACATTTTCACCACATAAGAGGCGACCGTCTCTCCAGAGCTCTCATACAACTTTGATTGAAGTAACATAAAAATGACTGTGTAGTGTGTGAATGACTTGCTAAATTACTAACCATTTGTGAAATAAACTGATTACTTCTACAACTCCACAAGAGGAACGGAAAACTATTCAGAAAAACTTTGGAATCTGGAAGTTTCCAATTTAAAAATATATATGGTGTGTGTGTGCGTCCAATAAATAAAATGTATCGATTCTCTTACCAAGTTACATTTCTGAACAATGCAGGTCGCTGACTTTCTTTTTGGCACAGTTTTTGCTTAGCTTTTTTATATATATTTTCTGTTTTTTTAGAGATACATTTATTTCACAAAACAAATTGACTCTTTCCCTCCAACAAGTTTCTTCCCTCAGTGACGCATTCAATTTGATTGAAAGTATGGTCTTTGGTCAGTCCACAAAAAAAATACATTGAACTTGTTACCACACTAAGCTAACTTGATGACACCCGCCTTCTAGAATGAAATATTGCAAGAAAATAAACTACTTTTTTTCTCTTGCCTCCCTTTTTTCCCGACGTCACATCATTATCATTACAATCTCTCAATTTTCCACGCAATCATACTGTCATTCAGCTTAAGTAACCTATTTTCACTCTGTCTTAGAGCTTCGTTAACTCTCCTCACAAACTGGTATGCACTTACACGGTTTCACCACATAACACTCTTATAAATTATGAATGGAGGACCAACACGCAGGAAAAATGCGTTGACATAAAAGGCCAACGCAGCAGGGTTCTTCTTTTTTTCCCCGTGTATATCTGATTTTAATTGCATTATTATGTTCAAATACACACATTATCGTCGTACCGGAAGTTAACTGCTTATAAAGTCACATGATAAAAAAATAATCTAGATGGATGTATTTCTCGAAACATACATTTTCAAAGACATTTCTCTGTATAAAATACAGCAGTAACTATAAAAAACCCGAGGAGAAAGGAATGCTGGGAAGCTTTCTGTGGGTGAAACACGGAGCCTATTTTCACTGCAACACAGCCAGCGACTGAATGAACACTTGGACAGGTTGCTCGCCAGCTTTTTCTCTGTGACTCTGTAACAGCCAGCAGTATCGCTAGTGGGAGGAAAAGTTGGAGAAAACTTTTAGCCTGCACAGCTTGCTGAACATGACGAAGAAAAAGTTGGCTATTTCGTGCAACAAACCGAAATACTCACACTTGGATGACTGTTTCCTAAGATATCCAAAAAATTTTAAAAGACGACCACTAGAAATTTAAACAACTAATTTTATACAAAATAAATTGTTCGCTCTTTTCTCCGAACGAAAGTCAGTCTTTGCATAGATGTTACAATTTTTTGTTTGTGAAACATGCTGTGTTACTATGCTGCTGGATACCTTTCCGGAGTATTCTCTTTTGTCCTTTACTATCCGCTAGACAATATCAAAAGCCAGCAGCAGTTTAGTAGTCTCCGTTTCTCTGAAGCTGCGGCGAAAATAAGAAGACATCGTGGTTGGGCTGGCTTTTACAGAGGAGCGTCTCTTCCCCTATTAGCGAACGGAATAGTTTGCTCTGCATTTTTCGGAACTTTTGGAAATCTCAGAGACCATTTAATAGAAAGCAGGTTGAAGCAGGACGGAATATACTGGACTTTGTCATCAAAAATTCACAATACTAGTGCCTACCATCCGCACCATAGGACTGACATTTTGGGGACAGAAGAAGATCACAAGGTAACCTTTCAAGAGGAAGTGACAAAAGCAACGTTTGAAGAAATAGCAACCGCAGCAGGACTCGCAGGATTCTTAATGTTGGTCGTGTCTGCACCTACGGAACATATCAAGACTAAATTACAAACTAGTCTGAAGGATAATCGCTTTAATGGTGCTAAGGACTGCTTTCAAAAAATTTATGAGCATGGCGGGATCAAAGGTTTGTACAGAGGAGTAACTGCGATGATGCTCCGTAATACGTTTGTGACTGGATTCAGATTTGCTGTTTTATGCAAAGTATTTCAACTCTGTGAACCTGATTTATTCCCTGTGGATTCCACTCAGACATTTCTTGGATGGGGGGTTGGGGGACTTTGCGCATGGACAGTTGGATTACCGTTTGACGCGATAAGGTTAAAAGCTTCAAGCGGACGATCACGTTATGCCAAGATATGGGGGAATGTATCACGTGGCTTCTCGCATTTATGAGAAAAACGGGATTCGAGGTTTTTATCGGGGATTTTGGAATGTAACATTGAAAATGACTCCAGCAAATATGCTTTCATTCGTTGTGTTTAGTTATGTCTGTAGGAATTGGTGTCCGCACCCAGAAAAATAATAAGTTCATGAATAATTATAACTTTACTGTTACACAATTCGTTATTTTTTCCGTTGCATATAGATATCTCCCTCAATGCATTTTTAAACATGGCACACCAAACAAATCAGAAGGCCAGTGGTCAGCACGTGCATTTACGCTAAGCGGGTGCAGCTCATACTTCGTAAGTTTTCGTTTTCGTAGAAGAAACTAAAACGACTAAAAATTTGCTCATGAATAATGTTTACAAAACGCAATGCATCTATTTTTGGAACTACAATGTACATTTTAGGTCTAGTATGTACATTTTACCTAAAATATGCCCCACAGAAATGTTGCTATTTCTTACACAGGTGGAGTAATTGTTTTGCAAACTAGAGAAATAGTTGTGTTTACTTTGTTATTACGCACGCATATAACCTTTGAGTCGATGACACAACGGTTGGTTGGAAGTTAGAAGCAGGCCTTGTCCTTGAAAAAAATCCGAGAATTTTTGCCCGCTTTGGGAAATTATGCACAGCATGCCCTAAGAACGCAATCAATCGAAGGAGAAAGCACATTTTCCTTTGCAAAGTAGAAAATCATGTAAATTAGCCTGTGACGTTGTTTGAGCCAAGAAAAATCTAGAAGACGGCTGCATGCTGGTTTGCCAACCAATTATACGTTTTGCAGCTTTCATCAAATCATCGCCCCTTTCTATTTACAGAAGAAAAAAATACATAAAGAGAAAAATATAAGCTTTTACTGAGCACACCCAAAGGATGTAAAATGAGAATAACATGCAATTTTTTTCTTCAATCTTGGCAAAAATTCACCTTGTATTCATAAGCAAACTGGTACGCAGAGTTTGCAAAATTGGCAGTCTTATTAATTCACAATTATAGGTATAACTATCCGTGAAAAACAAGGACTCAGACTTTAGACGATAATTGAATTTCAAGGGCACATATTTAACTACACCACCTTCTGTTTTAATTTACCGATTGACGTCCGTTGACACAAGAGAAAAAAACTCACACTGCGACAGCTCTCGTTAATTATCGACCATCAGTTACCCAACCGAAAGAAATCATTATTATTTAAAATTTGAGCTTTAGGCATTGTGTGGCCGTTTCATCAGATTATTATTACCCAAAAGACATTATGAATTCAAGACCATTCACAGTTATCGATTGATATTTGGGAAACTATAACAAGTAACAGGAGAAGCTTTAATGAGACCGGAATTAGGTACAGTATGGTCACCGATGCCTGAATATTCCATGTTTGCTATAATATCATTGAACTAACGAAGCGAACGATATTTGCGGCTTTGTTACGCTAAACTTTCCACGCGAAATGCTGAATGAGTTTTTAACAGTTTATATTTAATATTTAAAACCCATGAGAGTTTATAATAAGTGGATTATTTAGAAATAAAACTGTTTTAGATGTAGTTGTACTTTTATCTGTTGTTCATTTTTAATCATGCGTAGTTAAATTATATTTTGTATTTTTGTACTGCAGATGTCCCTTTTCCCAGCGATATAAACGTATATGTCGTGGTAAAGAAAATAGCAGTTAATAAGTAAATTATACTCGGCTTGGTTTCGAGGTTATTTACTGTGCAAACTTGTTCCCCATGAGATTCACTCTGACCTGCTTCTCCTTTTTCCTGCTGACAACTCCATAGCTCTATTTTGATTTGTTACATTTTACTTTGCTCCAGAAAGCAACAAAATTGCAAAAGGTCAATAAAAGTTTAGGGGGAAAAGAAAAACTATGAAAAATATGATACAAAGTATATTCAACACATGGGACTATCATGCACTATATTTTTAAGGTCTCATGAGACAATTCAATGCTATAAAAAGGTCGAGGAAAGTAGAACCGAACTACATGCAAAAAACATAAAAATGGAACAGTCTTGTTATTAAAAACACCGACAAAGGGAAATTGCACACCTGAATTTCCACATGAAGAGTCTTTCCATATTCCTTAAAAAGCTTCTTCGATTAGCTTCAAAAACATTTCTAAACCCACAAAATATCCTTCATCATTTCCTCCTTTTAATCATACCCGCTACCGTCCTTCAACGCATCATTTTTTTGCTTGTGCATCCTCCCCTCCCATTTTAATACCACATTTTCGCGTTTAATTACACAAGCAAACACACACAAAAGCTCTATCCTTTTTATAATCATATCATAAATGTAGTTTTGGCTTGCTTACAGTCTACCATATTTCCCCAACTTTTTTATCTGCCATATCTTTTGTCTCTCTTCACATGGTTCTCGGTCGGGTTCTCTTCTTTCCACCATCCGCCCATTTTCCATGGACGAGTGCAGTCAAGCACAAGCAACAGACACAACTCTTTTTTTTCCTCGTTCCAACGGTCGCATTAAACCGAGAAAACGTGCGTTATTGTTATTGCCATTCGCTAACGACCTGTTCGTCACATTGATTTCGACTACCTCAAACAAACTCTCTCCGTTGTACTTATTCCTCCGCTTTCTCTCTCTGCGCTTAATGACTATCGACTAACTACCTTCTCTGCTGATGATGCTCTATCCACTCATCCATTATCCACACAAAAAAAATCTTTATCCAACATGTACACATGTCATTTTCATGGTACCTTTTTCCGATAGCCTCTTTAAATTTATGGAAATATACAAGTAATAAAACACGAGATCAACGTCGTAATTTTTTCTCCAGGAAAAGAGGCGATACGGCATATCTGCAAACTAACACCAATCTAGCTTGATTTACTTCCGTGAAAGTTTCTAAGACAAAAACGCTCCACAGTGTCAAGTTGCGTCTGCTCAGCCGGGGTACTTTCTTCCTAAAATGAAAACTTAGCGGAAATCAGGTTGTTTTCCACCAAATCCCGCGGAACTTTTGTTTTTACATTAACCTTACTTTCATCCTTGATTATCTGGGTTGTAAATTAGAGTTGGAGGACGCGCGAAGCATGATGACCTTGGCTAATTGGTTCTACGTTTAAATTGCTCTTTATTTGTCGTTCCCTTAAAATATATTTTTTCTCTTAATCAGCAACACCCAGGTGTTCTTGCAACTCTTGCTGTTCATGCAATTTCCTATGGAATTCTTTTTCCCGTGACTTTCTCCTTGGACGTGTGTATATTCAGCTAAATTAAGTTAGGGACCAGGATAACTCTGAAAAAAGTTCAAACTAAAGCTCTAAGAAGGAAGAAAAATCTGGGAAAAGTTGTCCAATAAAAAATATTGCAGCGCAAACAAAAAAATAAAAACTTTTTAAATGCTCGCCTCATTTCGCGGTATATGCTACGCTTATGCGGGCCTTCTTTTAATTTCTTCGCAATCCACTCATTCACTGTCATACAGCTGGAACGAACATAGAAAGCACTTCTTTTCAAATTGATGGCCGTTTCACAATAATAACAACAAAGTCCAAATAACCTCGCTAGATCTTAGACATCTACCTATAAAAAATCACAAACTTTTTTTCCTAAGTCGTAGCCCATTACGTGAAAGCATAAGATGAAAAAAGAGAAGAAAAAAAGAGTAGTTGAGCAAGCGGATATGTATGTGTGTGGGATGGGTGAAAGTGTAAAAGAGAAAGTGAAAACTTTCCCTTTGACTTTTCAAACGAAGTCGAGTCGTCATTATTATACTTCCGTTTTCTTTCAAAAAATACGACGAAGAAAAAGTTGAGTTGACATGTTATTATCATGAACTTCTCGGTTCATAGTTTTTTTTCCTAATTTTTTAAATATACAAGCTGGATTGGTGAACGAGAACGAGACTAATATAGAAAATTAGGACACGAGAATACGACTTGAAGCAATTAGTAAAGACATGAAAAAACAAATAATTATTTCCAGAAAAAAGAGGCGTATGTCTTTAATTGCGCGTTCCAATTTGAATCCAACTTCACATAGTGAAAAAAAACATACGATTTTTTTTGTGAGACATTTTATAAGACTTCTTTTTCCTTGAAAGGCTTTTTACGTCCGGGGGTGGATTATAATTAGTGAAAAGGAGAGGAAGCAGCACACTGGAAAAAAATTGATTTTCGTGGCCCCAATAACAATAGCCATATTGTTCACAAAGGCTCTAAGACTTTGATAACATTAAAGAAAAGTGTTTCCAATGAGATGATCCTATCATTACATAAAATTCAATCACTTTAATAAACTAGCACCAATGGTGGTGGTCCCTACAGTGGAAGTTGGTTTTTGTTCACTTTCACTTGCTTCTTGGGCAACTTTTCACCACAAAACAAACCCGTCCACAATGGATTGCCTCAGATTTTGGTTGGGTAAACATCCGATTTGATTTCATTTCTCTCGTGAATATTAAGGAAGCAGTTGGTGTTAGATGTACGGGTAGTGCATGGCCGGATGTCGATAACAGACAAAATGCACACAAAAAAACACTGTCACGCATCATCATATAATATCCATTTTGTTTTCTTATTTACCGAGTCATTTACCTCATGTTATTGGCCTCGTTCGTTTTCGCCCACGGTAAAGGATATTTAAGCCTTGTTTACAGTTTTTGTATCCGGAGTCGGGGTGTTGTGAGAGAAGCGTTTTATTGCTATCATAAATTATTGTGTATATGTATATCCTCCTGTTTATGCAAGTTTTTAAGGCAGGAGAAGAAAACGAGCCACATAAATAATTACTTTTAAGCTGCTTTCTTGGTCGGCTGAACGGTTTTCTGATAAAGTGCCAAAACTTGTACAAGTGGCTTTCCCCGTACCGCACACACACACAAAATTGTAAAATGGCAACAAGAAGAAAAGGAGATCGAGTCTATAGGTAGAGGAAAGGTTTTCTTTGAAAATCGGTTTAGTAACAGCCCATCTTATTCATTTTCTGCAAGCTTGGCACAATTCATCTTGGTCGACTACCGACAATATATCACCAAAGTAACGTAGCATCATCAATTCAATTCATTTTCATTTCATTCACGGTACATAGTTCTTCAGCCAACAACGAAAAGGAGAAGAAGAGGAAAAAACATAAAGTGAAAGCGAGTGAAAGTTGTAACCTAGTTTTTTTCTCTTTCTCTTCAAAAAAGGGACACACACAATGAGGAGGATGTGGGACAATGATTCTGATACGTAATGATGATGATGATAATGATTAAGAATAGCAATAAATAGACAGCTTTAGAGTGTAAAAACGGATGGGATTGGATTACAACATACCACGAAAGAAGTATCTTGAGGGAAGGAGTGCGCAAACCATACGAGTAAATAATGATCATTTCGTGGTGCACAACACTCAAGGGAGAAAAGGGAAAACGATGTAGGTTTAATGGTAGCTATAACAGCCTTATCAGCTTCGATGGGGAATGACTTTCCTCGATAATGTGTTAAGAAAAGGGTAGTAGCAAATAATTTTGGCAGTTTCAAGTACAAAAGCGAACAAGAACGATAATGTTCATAGTTTCCAGAGATACGTTGAATGTATATTACATACAAATGACTTTCCTCAATAATGTGTTAAGAAAAGGGTAGTAGCAAATAATTTTGGTAGTTTCAAGTACAAAAGCGAACAAGAACGATAATGTTCATAGTTTCCAGAGATACGTTGAATGTATATTACATACAAAATGTCTTAAGAAATAATTAGTCATTGAAATTGAAAGGTAACTGCACTCAAGGAAAGGAAAAGTGGATATAATCGACGATAATTTAAAAATTATGACAGATGGAAGAGTCTATAAATTGGACTAGGAAGACTACTCATAAAGGGTATCACAGCGAGTTCAAAAAGAGAATGCACAAAGTTTGTCTGTCTATCCGGCAATGCAGAATGAAGTCTCAAATGACAGTGGTACTATATGGCATGTCTATACTGTATATAGAATAATTAAATGCCTCTGTAAATGCAATTCCCAAATGCAACTTCAAATTAGCTTCGTTAAGTAGTCCGAAAAAGTTTTTCTTTCTCAAATGTAATTGCTACATTTTCAATGCATTCAATACCACACAATGTTTCTACTTATTATACAGAAGTAACTTTGTTCCCACCAACTTTCCTCAAAACTTTTAATAATCCATACGGTGAAAGACACTGCAAAACTTTCCCCCCTTTTTTCCTACATGCATTACACAATTATATGCTCAACATCGATTGCAAGTTTGAAGACAGCACTTGTCAGTAATTGGAAACATTTTAATAATGAAAGCAACTATGCGTACTTATCAACTTTCACCCAACCGCCATTTTCCGTGTCACTTTTAAATTGTATTATAGCCTGCTCTAGTCAACTATAAATGTTTAACCGCCTGTGAAACATTATTTTAAACTAGGAAACGTTTACTTGGCAAAATATAGTTGGGGGCAGATAGTGAAGTATGCAACATCTTTTTCCTGTCGCTATAGCTAGGATGCTATAGCCTGAAATTGGATTGAAGCCCTTTTTAACCACATACTCACACTCTTCAATAAAAACTTTCAACGATTTTATTATTTGAGTGGCAGTTATAGCCCAGCCGATTCTGATTCTTAGGCACACCCGACTGTAACTTGAGCAAAATGTAATTACTGTAATTTAGTTTTAAATGGGAGCACAAAATAAATATAGTTATTAGTTTCTACCCATCCTATCAAAGTTTACTCAAGGGTTTAAAAATTCTCAACACGCCCCTTCCCATGCTTGCTAAGCTTCCTTTGGCCTTGGGAAGTCTCTTGGGTTGAGGTTTTTATATTGTGGGAAGCGATAAGACAGCAGAAAAAAAACGTTAATGGGTTGACCTTCTATTCACTTCTGTCTATTATCCCGGTGTTGTACAAAAAATGACCTTTTCGCTCCTTTGTTGTCGATGTGATAACAACACGAGAAAGAAAAAAAAAAACTGACAGCCCGTTCATTTTTTATTCATGAAAGAGTTGAAATTTGAAATGAAAATCAACGTATCGATTTCTATCTTGTAATCTGTTATATAAACTGTATGAAAGTCCTGCTCATGATTACCCTAATCTTTATCCCCTTTCTTTCCAAACAAAGTTTTCAATGCTTGCAGATTTTTTTCCTTTCTTTCGCAATTTTCTTTTCAAGGATTTTCTCTATTGGCATATACACCGCTGTCGAAAATGTGACCATTAAAGAGACGCGGTTGCTACTTCTAGCACGTATAATTTGTCCTGTGAATGGGCACTATAAAATCCGAGCTACTCTGTCGCACAAAATGCTGGTTTGGTGTACTTGGTACTGGTGGTCGTTACTTCGAAGACGGTTGGACGCATGAATATAAATGAACCAGAGCGTTATTTCGTCAAACCATAGCTGTTGCATCAGTTTCCCACAAAAACGCACTTCAAACACATAAACTAGAACTGGAAAATAGACTTAATTAAATATAATCAGAGAGTAAATGACCACTATATTTCCTCACGTGCATTAACTCATACATCAAAAATGAATGAAAGGAGTACAAACGAAGTGGTGACACTGACCCGGATATTTTATAATATGGGCTTAAAGTCCTTTCTTGACAGAATGTTAAAGGGCTGTGGTTGCATAATGGAGATAACAAGAATAAAAGAAGGCGTTACACAAACACCCAGATATTAGGCGATGACGCCATGAAAGATTAAAAGATGTTGGATGTTGCATAAACTGCCAAGTTTGCGATCTTTCTTCCTTTTCGGAAAGAGAAGCACAACGAACTACGACCACAAAGAAGATTGTGTGGTAAAAATGCAGTTCGTAGTATGGAAAAGAGTTTATCTTACCCTGAGGGGAGCCACTGTGAACAGTTCATTCCCGCACCTTTCTCTAATGTTATTCAATGCATCTTGAGTGGTTTTTTGTTCTAATTCTCCAGATCCTCAAATCGGCTTTCACTTATCGCTTGGATGACAAATTTAGCTTTTTTTGGAAAACTGAAAATAATATTTCTATGTAACATCATTAGTGCTTTTTCTCACTCTGCATTGCATAATGGCAAAGAAAGCATTCCTAAAAGTTGCCAACCGTTAATGAGAATCTACTTGAGCCTTTACTTTATACTTTGGTTCGTCACCTCATTCATTTTATTTTCGGGCAAAGTTTTGATGCGACAGATAAGCACGCGTCCAAACCATCCTGGCACCGAGGTATTTATCAATGTAGCCAGTAAACGAACTCTTTGTTTGTTTCATGTCAATTGCTCGGCTTCCAATGATCAACTCATAACCATTTATGTGTCGATTACATCTTCCACAACCATAATCCGAGCTCGTTTATCCTATCAAAATCTTTTGACAGTAGTTCTCTTAATCTAACAAGCCAGCCAAAAGGTATTCGCCCAATCGCTCCACCAGAATTTGGAATGCGTTGTTACCTCGGTAATGAGCCACAAACCACCAATTAATTTTATTCCGCCACATTTCCAGCTTAATTATTGGGTCAAAATGAAGGTGCTTCTGTTCAAGGGCTCTTCTTCGCACTCATCTATAAACTACCAAACTCTCCCCATTGTTTTCTTTTAGCCTAGAAGTAGTACGTATCCGAGCAAGACGAAAAATGAATATTTTATGACAGCCTATAAAACTAGCTAGAGTTTGTGTGAAAACTGCTGGAATACATTTTTAGGTGAGCCTTGGGAGCCTCGAAAAGCCTTCTGGACTATTAAATAATCTATGTCTACTACTACCAAACATAAAAAGAGCAACCGCGAAATCCTTATCATGGGAAAATGAGATAACCCACACAGAAAAATTATTGTCATCCATAATTCAAAAGGACAGTATCCTTAGCTGGATTCTCAACAATCAGATCTTTTCATTCCCATCACAACATTATGTATCAAGTTGAAGGACATGAAAATGGAAATTTATGGGAATTTTAATACTTAGGCTTTAATAGCCTGCGGATGTAGGATGTACTCTCCACATACAGATTGCCAACTTAAATGTTTTGCAATGTACGTCATTGACTGAATTGATTTTAAAATTGTTTACTGTTTACCACACGAAATGTTCTAACAAGCTCTAAAAGACAATAATTGTCTCAAAACAAGCTAATAATTTACCCTTTAAACATTTATCAAAAGAGAACGACGTAGTTTTGGTGTGGTTAAAATAAAAAACTCATTATGTAATTGTGTTGCATCACTCCAATCAAAAGAATACTATTTTTTGCTATGTGTCCCTCACACCGAATCGTCAGATTAAAATTGCATTTATAATGCAAACCATGCTGTTTAACTGTCCATTTCAACTGACAATTACGCAAAGTACGTTCATTCAACATTGCCTTCCTGGGGATAATAATTGTCTGTAGTTGCATCATAAAATGTCCAACCCGAGCTTATTAAAAGAAAGTTATAATTTTTTAGTGAAACTTTTTTTGACATGGCTGGTGTAACGTTAGACAGCTATACTAACTACCATAAAAAACCTTAACTGATAGTCTTATTTTCCGTGTTCAGGTTACATCACAACTTGATTTTTTTTCTCTTTATGTAATTGACTCCAAGTTGCGCAACAACCCAAACGTTTCCAAACAAGGAAGTTTTCATTTCTAGCATTGTTTACATTTTTTACAACTAGATTGGACACTTCTACTTTGAAAAGACCTTGTTTACTAGTCTACTTGGTCAGGAAAGTTTCTTTCTGGAAGGACAAAAGCGAAGGAGAAAAAAGAAAGTCAAAAGCACGCACAGTAGTAGTAAACATAGAGCAAGTGAAATGAAAATGAATGTTGGATGTAATGATGATGACTTTTGCCATTATT